>JAHIAM010009753.1:0-23324 GCA_021605205.1 Aegilops longissima | reverse complement strand
CTTTAGAGAGAGCGCTACCTTTTATTCTCTCTTGCTTTGGTGGTTGAACTTTATTTTCTTGATTGAGATACCTTCCGTCTGTGGGATACTTGGATGATCATGTGTTTGATCATATGCTACATTAATGCTTGTTGGATGACATTATCCTTTTATCTCTATATGATCATTCACTTTGCTTGGTGATGAGTGCATGTATTCTATTGTTATCATTTTGAGCGCCCACCAAGATGTATGTGACATGGAAGAGTAACCCATGAGCCTAACTCTTGTGCATTTGCAGTCCAAAGCAAATCTTAAACTATGCACAAATTTAGGGGAGCTTTGCTTTGATACTTCTCAAAGCGACAATGTTTTTCATTCTTATTATCACTTGTCGAAGTTTTGATCTATATGTTGTGATCAATTACCAAAAAGGGGAGATTGAAAGTGCAACTATCCCTAGGTGGTTTTGGTAATTCTTAACAACATATAGCTCATTGAGCTAACATTATTCAAAGATACATATTTCAGGAAAAGCTCAATGAATGGCATGACATGGATGAGAAAAGTGGACCCTCAAAATACTAAGGATAAAAGGATTGGCTCAAGCTCAAAGCTCAAGAGTCTATGTTTTATATTTTAGTGATCCAAGATCACATTGAGTCTATAGGAAAAGCTAATACTATCAAGGAGGGATGAGGTGTTTCTTAATGAGGTTCTTGCTTCATAGTGCTTAGTGATATGCTCCAAAACCCTCAACTACTTTCCCACATCCACATATGACCTAAACCAAAAGTCTAACTCAGCCCCACCGATTCTTTCTATCCAGCGCCACCGAAAGTTCATATGTCATAGCCAACGCCACAAACCCTAGGCAAATCGGTCTCACCGATAGGGATCTCGGTCTCACCAAGATGGGATTGTAATCTCTCCGCTTCCCTTCAGAACATTTTTTGGTCCTACCGAGATGAGCGATCGGTCCCACCGAGATTGCAATGTAAACTCTCTGTTTCCTTTTGTAACATTTCGGTCTCACCGAAATGAGCTTAATTGATCCCACCGAAGTTTATTCGACCAACTCTCTCGTTAGGTTATTACCAAAATCGGTCCCATCGAAGTTTGTGTAATCGGTCTCACCGAGATTACGTTATGCCCTAACCCAACCATATCGGTCCCACCGAGTTGAATGTCGGTCCCACCCAAAATCCTAACACTACTATATTTGCTGAATCGTCCCGACCGAGTTTAACAATTCAGTCCCACCGAGTTTGGCAAGTTGTGTGTAATGGTTAGATTTTGTGCGGAGGCTATATATACCCTCCACCTCCTCTTCATTCATGGAGAGAGCCATCGTAATGAACCTACACTTCCAACCTACATTTTTGAGAGAGAACCACCTACACTTGTGTTGAGACCAAGATATTCTATTCCTACCATATGAATCTTGATCTCTAGCCTTCCCAAGTTGCTTTCCACTCAAATATTCTTTCCACCAAATCCAAATCCTGTCGTAGAGAGTTGAGGTTGGGGAGACTATCATTTGAAGCACAAGAGCAAGGTGTCAGACTCCGATTCCAAGTCAAATCGATCTAGCTGTGAACACCTCATATCACTTTTGGCTGCCTCACGACGGTTTTCTACTTGCAGTCGCCATCCCCGGGACCGCTTATGCTTCTTTGGCTCATGATATGATAGTGTCGCTAGCATCCATATGACAGAGAACCCGGGCCGACATGGCTAGTCGTGGAACCCAAAGCACACTAACCTATGGGGACAGGCATACATGAATCACATCGAGCATGTCAACAACAGATATGTGTGAATCTCAGTCCGAGAGCATGGCTAATAGGACTCCGGAACCCTGCTGTAGAGGTTAGGCAGGACTGGATGTCACCAAGGACATTTCTCAAGGCATGTGATACAGAACGGCGGAACATATCCACTAAGTCAAGTGTCCAGAGCAGTAGTGCCGGGCTAGGTGGACTCCTGTGAACTGGTCAGTAGCGACTACTATCGCCAGAAGCACTAGACTACATTTCCCTATATGAGAGGCTGCCAAGGATAAATAACTAGATTGTCGGATCCCACACATACCAAGCATTTCAAACATACACACAATATGCTCAATATGTGTAAATACAACATGGCATCACAACATAACTCCACCACTCAAAATATTTATTCTTTAGGCCCGAGGAGCTTAGATATTACAAACATGGGTCTCATGACCCAACATATGAGCATACAAGCAACAAGCACAAGCTGAAGCTTAACATGTCCGAGTACGTATATCTACAAATGAAAAAGGCTTAGAGGCCTGACTATCTACTAGATCTCGCCGAGGGCACAAGATCGTAGCTGAGGTAACAAGCTAAACGTCAAGTCCATATAGACCACTAGCGTAGACCGACGCTCTCTCCAAAAACATAAATATAAAATGTGAGTACAAATGTACTCAACAAGACTTACATCGTAACTAACTACATATGCATCATTATCAACAAAGGGGTGGTGGAGTTTGATTGCAGCAAGCCAGCTTTGACTCGGTGGCTATCCCGAACTCACGATCGCAAGTAACTCTTCCGAGGTATGCACACGATCAGTCCACATATTCACCAATCAATACACCACTATGGATTCGATCCCGCCTTCCCACGAGAACGCCATCCATAGCACTCACGCCTTATCTTGACATATTAGAGTATCCACTTTCACTTGTCTATGAACTGATATAGGCAACCTGTAAGTCCTTTACCGCGACACGGCTATTCAATAGATCATATTAACCCCAGGGTGTACTTCTTCACACACGCTCACCACTTACCACCGCTACACGACATGTACTCGGCAACCTTCAAGAGGAAGCCCAACGTGTGTCGGCCACGGCCTACCTAAACACTCAAGTCCCTAGTCCAGGTTTATCGCCTATTCGGTTCCATCCGCAGGGAGTCCGCCAAGGTTTCCACTAACGCCCTTAACGATGTGTGCAGGTTCCCGAGACACCAAACGGGCGAATCGGTACACCGGCCACGTGTATCTACCGCATCATAGCCCACCCCTAGGGTTAGCGCCACGCACGGCCTCCAACACATATCCTACAAACACCGTAAACTAGTTGCAACCCCTGGACAGAGAACAAGGTGGTTAAGAAGTTTAGAGAGTCAATTATGATCCCAATGTGTGGTAGTAACTGTTTCATGGATCACAAACACAGTAACTCAGTTTCTCGAGGACGGTTTCAATGAGACAACCCACCATGTACTCCTACATGGACTCTCACCGCTACCTTTTACCAAATCGTGTTCACACACTTAGGTCACACACAGAGGACATGTCCACACACCTCCGATTCATCCTCGGCGAATCAGACCTGACTCAACTCTAAGCAAGAGTGCATGACAAACAAGCATGAATGAGTAGGCACAACAAGGCTCAAACAACTCCTACTCATGCTAGTGGGTTTCATCTAATTA
This sequence comes from Aegilops longissima, assembly GCA_021605205.1. Classification (NCBI taxonomy): domain Eukaryota; kingdom Viridiplantae; phylum Streptophyta; class Magnoliopsida; order Poales; family Poaceae; genus Aegilops; species Aegilops longissima. The sequence continues at coordinate 19,872 of JAHIAM010009753.1, read as the reverse complement.
CTGTGGAATGACAAAGTATGCAGAGGAAAAGGGGTTCAGCTACCGCAGGCAACAGATGAATCGCTGTTGTCCTAATGCAAGAAAAGAGAACATGTCATATCCCGATAGACCATGCATTAGGTGTGCATCATGTTTAAATTTCATTTGAATTTGAAATGGGAAGGCAGAAACCCCGCAACACCCCCTTAAAACAACTAGGGTTTACTAAAAATTATTTCAATGAACCAAATGCCCTTCAAATGCTCATCCTCTTTATTTGGGTTCGTAACCCATGTCAAAGAAGGTGAACCATTTTCTAGGTCATATAAGGGTTCTAGAATTAATTCACAAGTTTTGAAATGAGCATTTCAAATTATGAAAAATATTTTAAATGTTCAAAATTGCCAAACCAGAATGTTTCATGTTGGGAATATTCCAACAAGTGACCAGGAGCATTTTGGTAATTTTAAAATGGTTTTGGTATTTTTAAAACCCCAACAAAGTTACAGTAAAATAGGAAAAGCTTAAAAAGGAAAAACTCACTCGTCGCTCTCGCCTGCCCACCTGCTGCCCAGCCCAAGCAGCCGCCAATGAGCTGCTTGGCTCGGCCAGCAGTAGCCTGGTGTTGGCCGGCGAGCGCAGGCGCGCCACGCAGCTGGTCAGCCGCCTGCTTCACCCTTCGCCTGGCGCCTCGACGACTCCGCTGCCGCCTGACCCCTGTGACACCCCATTCTCCCCGCCTCTCTCTCGCTTCTCCCCAACCTGGCCGACGCCATCGCCGACGGCCACCACCGACACCGTGCTCCCCGCCATCCATGCTCCTCCCCACCATGTCCAGCAGCTCCGCCAAGACTCCACTACCCCTAGCTAGCCGAGTCCCACTCGCCTAAGCACCCCGAGGTTACTACACCGACTCGACCGAGCTCAAGTCACTGGAGATCCCCATCGCTGCCGCCGCAGATCAGACCGCCTCGACCCCGACGAGGTTTCTACGGTTCACCGTGAGCTCGCACTTCCTGCCCTTCCGCTTCTTCCTCTTGCACCACAACGAGCGACGCCGATCACCCGAACTCACCGCCACGGAGTTTGTCGCCGACGGCTTCGCCACCCAACGGCCACGCCACCTCGTCCATCGCGACTTCACCGAGTTGCGCTGGCCTAACTATGCACTTCCCGCCGCCGAGCCCTCTAGCAACAAACCCGACATCACCCGAGCCCCGCCCGCCTCGACCTCGTCACCGGCCGCCCACTCCGCCACCCTAACCTAATCGACTCCACCAAACACCGCTGCTCATCTCCAGCTCCACGAGATGCTCCTCACGCCATTTGGTGCCCGAAGTGCAAAAGCACTTTGCCCTGCCACTGCTCTCGCCAAGCCGGCTAGACGCCATGAAGTTGACTCCCGTCTGGGGCCCGCTGACTGTCTCGAGTCAATGACATGTGGACTCCCTGTTAACTAATTAGGATTAGTTCTAATTAATTTAATTAGTTAAACTAATTCTCGACATGCGGGTCCCACTGTCAGCTTGACCTGGACGACCTCTGGGACTCTCTCGACGTCACGCCGACCTCATGCCGACGATTAATTCAAATTCTGGATTTATTTTCATATAGTAAATTCCAGAATATAATTCAAATTTCAAATGCTTATAACTTTTTATCTATAACTCCAAATGCAAAGATTTATATATGAAAATTATCAGAAAATACACTCTATCCATTGGTACAGGTTTCATGCATGTTAAAACAAGTTAACTATGCTGAATAACCAGAATAAGATATTGCACCATTAGGCCTAACTCAATGAGCTATCATTTGAACCTTTGATTCAAATGAGTTCATCCCCTGTCCTTCAACTTGCATTAGGCCAACACACATCCATATTGCCATGTCATAGCATGCATCATATTGTTGCATATTGTTTGTATGTTTATTTCGTGTGTTTTCATGATAGGTTCTCGCTTCAAGATAACCTCGATTACCCATCCAAGGGCGCTTCCACCCCAGCCCATCAGCAAGCAATTCATTGATCATTCCGATACAAACCCATGTTCTCGCTTCTCGCATCGCATTAAGACAACGCGATTCAACTGCTGTGCTGCGTAGTTGAACCCACTTCCTTTGCATGACCTCACATTGCCACAAGAATTAGATGAAACCCACTAGTATGTGTAGGAGTTGATTGAGCCATGTTTGTGATTCCTACCATGCTATGCTTGCTATGCTTAGAGTTGTGTCAGTCTGCTCATCGGGATGATGAACTGGAGTGAAAGGTTGTGTTGGTTCGAGAGTGAAGGTGTTGAACACGATTTGGTAAAGGTATCGATGAGAGGCCATGTAGGAGTACATGGTGGGTTGTTTCATTGAAGCCAACTTAAGAACTGAGATCTGTGTTTGTGATCCATGAAACAGCTACTACCACACATTGGGATCCTTAATTGACCTCTCGCTTCTTAACCACCCCTATTCATAGTCCGGAGTTGCAAGTAGTTTCGTGTTTGTAGCATGTCAGGCCGCACGTTAACGCTGACCTTAGGGGTGGGTTGTGTTATGTAGGCACTGTGGCCCGTGTACCGAAAGTGCCCGCTTATATCTCGGAACCCTGCACACATCGCTCGGGCTGTATGGGAAACCTCGCCGACTCTCATGGATGGAACCCGAATAGGCGATAAACCTCGGACTAGGGACTTGAGTGTTTAGGTAGGCTGTACGACACTCCACGCTGGGCTTCCGCTGAAGGTTGTCGAGTACATGTCGGGTAAACGATTTATAAGTGGTGAGAGCGCAGTGAAGAAGTATACCTCGCAGGGTTGAATATGATCTATTCGAATAGCCGTGTCCACGGAGAAGGACTTCGGTTACCTATATCACCATAGACAAGTAAATGGATACTACTAAAAGACTCAAGATAGTGTGAGTATCGTGGATGGCCTCTCGGGATGACGAGAGAGGATCCACGTGGAGTATTGTGATGGTGATTAGTGGACTCTGTACGACAAAATGCTTTACAAAGTGTGTCACGAGGATAGCTTAGCCAAGAGTCAAAGCTGGCTTGCTGCAAATAACTCCACTTCCTTCCTTGAGAATGTGCATGTATGATAGGATTCTGTGGTAAGACTTGCTGAGTACCTTTGTACTCATGTTTGCTTAATTAATGTTTTCAGAGGACTATACTACCCCCTCCGACGGATTCTATGTAGATGTTGACTTCGATTAGTGCTAGCCACCTGTGTGGCGCATCTAAGACTTGTGAAGGGCCATTGTAGATAGAAAGGCTCCAACAAGCTTTCTTTTCTTTCTAGAGTCTCAGACTGCATATAGTTTGCTTCCGCATGTGCTTGTATGATTGTATGATTTGAGTGTTGGGTCATGTGACCCCTACCTGTATGAATATAATATGTATGGCCTCTGAGCCTCTTAAATAAAGTACTTGAGTTGTAGAGTTTTGTTGTGATGCCTTGTTGTATTTACTCATATCGGGCATATTATGCGGTATGATTGAAATGCTTGGTATGAGTGGGATCCGACAAACTAGTTGTTTATCCTTGGCAGCCTCTCATATGGGGAAATGTAGTCTCGTGCTTCCGAGCGATAGTAGTCCGCCATGTGCCAGCTTCACCGGAGTCCTCGCTAGCCCAAAGACTACTGCTTGGACACTTGATCGGCCGCATGTGTTTCATTTCGCTCCTATGTCTGTTCCTTCGGGAAATGTCACGCGTGATACTTCGAGTCCTGCCTAGCTCGCTACAGCCCGGGATACCGGAGTCCTGTTAGCCCAGCTACAGCCCGAGTTCATACGCTGATGACCGACATGCTCAAGTGTTTCATGTATGCCTGTCCCCATAGGTTAGTGCCGCTTGGTTCACGATTAGCCATGTCGGCCCGGTTCTTTGTCATGTGGATGCTAGCGACACTATCATATACGTGAGCCAAAAGACGCAAACGGTCCCGGCCATGGTAAGGCGACACGTGGGAATACCGCAAGCGGAGGCCGCAAAGTGATATGAGGTGTTACCGCCAGGTCGATGTGACTTGAATCGGGTCCCGATAGCTGCAGGCATCAGAGCAGGTGGCTGCCTGTGAGGTTCGCCAAGCCAAACTGGTCAAGTTGAGTCTAGAAATGCTTTAGTTATATGTAGGGAATTGATTGTGGAGGGAACGAAGGCTCTTTTTACCCTTTACCTTATGACCTCTCGATCCGAGTCATCCTCTTCTCATTCGACGGGTATAGGACTAGGCTCTTCTCTCTATCGTGTTCACGTGTTACTAATCCGTAGTAACTTATAGGATTGTTGGCTATATCCTCGCCTCAGGCTACTAAATTTTAGTATGCTATCTTTGAACCGTAACCTTGATATGATGTTGTTGAGTGGTTTTGCATCTGATTTTGAATGTCTCAAATCTGATTTTGAGCATTTATGATGTCATGCTTCCCGATTTTCCCTAGAAATTTAATGCCTTTGCATTGTGGCTGTGCTTTCAGATGGCCACCTGCTCCTGTAACCAAGTGGTTCGCTCGACTCGTTGCATTGACGCAGCGGTCACACGCCATGTTGGTTAGGTGATGATTGAGGCTGGTTATCGGCGGTATCCTCAATATACCGCCGAGGAGCAGCTTTAGGATTTCAATCAAAGCCAATATCTATGCACGGTCCGGATCTATCCATCTTACCCTGGAGCTATCGAGCCACTTCATCGCTCCTATGGGCTCGAATCACTATTGGAATGTCTGCAAGATGCAGCCTATTCCATGATGACTATTATTCGAGCCAGACATGGTTGAGCAGCACCGATTTCCGCTTTATATGCCAAAGATCCTTCCCTGGGCGCATGGCTATCTTCGTGGTTTGTACAGCGATGCATCCCATGAGGACTCACCTTCGCACTACTACTGAAGTTGTTGGAGGACAAGGACCGTGAGAACCGGCCTTGCGATGGAGCTGCTTTAATGCCCGCTCACCACCGGGCTACTCTCGACTAGGTTTGCACTGCCGGCAGGCCGGATATATGGACACGAGACTTGTACCTGTGGCGGGCGAAGTCCGCGGACTTCATGGAGTGGCGTGAGGTTGAGGCATCACCTCCTCGTGGGCCTCGCCCACACCGCTTGTTGGTCCACGGCCACATCCGAGTCCTTATGGTCCACAGTGCCCCACAGATTGTCTGCTCCGGACGATCATGTTCCACTTCTGTGTCCTGTGGTGACTTCTACGAGGACTACTATGGAGCTGCCTGAGATAGTAGTAGTATTCCTAGTATGGTATTAGTTGTATTTCCACCGCCCCGCGTGACTCGTGGAATATGACTTAGTGTGTATCATTCCTAAGTGTAGAAAATAATGTATAGGAGTTGGATTGCTTCCATGAGATGTAACGCCTTTCCTTATAGTTGTACTCATTGTGCTTGTACTAAACTATGAATGGTGTGTATGACCGATGGTATATATATATATGGCAGTTTTATATTACCATGTCATACGGATGAACATCTTTGCATTCCATGCTATCCATTACCTTCCGCACTTCCTTGTTAAATTATGCCTCCTGGTTTAAACCTTGCTTTGTCTCCTGTGATGGTCAACACTGAACACTCCTGCTGCTCCAGAAAGGGGAGAAGCCGCAGCCGTAAATGTGAATCTGCCGCAACCGCCATCTTTGGCCGAGGTGATGTCGAAGCGTAACGCAATAAGCGCTAAACCAACCGCTATTGGAGCGGATTGAACAAAACACAGCACGCCAGCCAAGAAACGATATGGTTTCACTCAACGATTTCGCCAAGCTATATCCTCCAAAATTAAATGTTCCGCCGAGCCTCTCGACGCAGATGATTGGCTCGCAAAGATTCACCACAAGCTGCGCTCCGCTAACGTGGCGAGGCCGACAGGTCACCTTTGCCGCTTATCATCCGGAAGGCCCTCGCTAGTCTCGTGGGAAAATTATGAGGCTATGCGTCCGCTGGACAAGTTACAACTTGGGCTGAATTCAGTGCCGCCCGTGAGCACCATATTCCGTAAGGTCTTATGGACCGCAAACGTGAGGAATTCTGCAGCCACCCAAGGCAAATGACAAAGGATGCCTACAAACCGTGAATTTGGGAGGTTAGCACTATGCTCCCAAGAAGTTTCTACCGATGCTAAGAAGGTGCGAGGTTCCGTAAGGGACTTAGCCCCGAGCTACGCCGAGATCTCCGCCTGCATGAGTGTACCTCTTCCCGGTTAGTCAATAAGGCTATCACCAAACTGGCAGATTGATTTTGAGGCTTCACGCAAGCACATCCGTGATTCTCGATCGCCATCCGCTCGATCCTGTAAGCGCTGGTTTGGGTCCCAAACACGGCCTACCACCTGTACACCCCGAGGCCATCCTTCGAGGCGCCGCCCAACCAGCCGATTTTCCACCCAAGACTTATGGAGGTCCAACTGCTAGTGCTGCTCCACGCCAAATGTGATCACTTGTTTCAAGTGGAGAGACGGGCCACTATATCCCAGAGTGTCCCTGCAACAACCCCAATCAAGCCGAAAGTTCACTGCGCAAGCCAAGCCAGAAAGATGCCCTATGCCAAACCAGCTTGGCACCGCCGTGGCCATGTCAACTATGTCTCGCTCAAGAAACCTATGAGGATCCCAACGCCGCCCCGTGACGCTTTTGTTAATTGCCATCCGCAACTGTTCTATTTGATACTCGAGCATCTCATTCATTTATTTCAGAGCTATGCTCGATTGCACAACACCACATTCTCGTGACATGCCTACCTCCATGGAAATTAAACCCCGGTTCTAGATGGCAAACCTCTAGAATAAGTCATGGAATGAAATTTTGTCGACAGATTAGTCTTTCTTGCATCTCTAATAGCTCTTAAGTCCCTGACATAAACATCATCTTGGGTATGGACCGGATGTCAGCCCATTATGCTAAGATTGATTGCTCTACTAGAATTGTTCAACTTATTCATCCTTCGGCAAAACAAAGGATGTTTTAACCCGAGTGTCTAAGCGCCACTTTACTCCTTAAATGCCAACCCCTTCCGCATCTCAAGATATTCCTAGTCCGTGATTTCCTGATGTCTTTCCAGAAGAACTGCCAGTGTTCCACCCGACAGGATGTCGAGTTCGTGATAGATCTTATTCCCTAACTGCTCCAATCTCTAGGAGACCTTATAAGATGGCACCCCAGAACTAGCTGAACTTAAGAAACAACTCGATGAGTCCTTGCAAAGGGTTTCATCCGTCCCTAGTTCCTCTCCATGGGCTTGCCCCTGGCCCCTCTTCGCTCAAGAAGAAGGATGGTACGGATCGGATGGTTGTAGATTACCGACCGCCAATTTGGTCACTATCAAGAACAAGTATCCGCTTCCCAGATCAACGATTCCGTATGATCAGCTCGCTGGATCCTCGCTTTTTCCAAGATGGATTTGAGGTTGGGCTACCATCAAATCAAAATCAAGAACGGGACATTCCTAAACGGCCTTTGTCACTGTTATGGCCAATACGAGTACAATCGTCATGTCCTTCGGTTTAACCAATGCTCCAGCCACTTTCTCTGTTAATGAACTCAATCTTCATGGAGTATTTGGATAAATTGCCGTCAGGTATACCTCGATGATATACTCATCTACTCCAAGAATGAGGAGGAACATGTCAACACCTAAGGCTAGTATTGATGAAACTACGAGAGCACCGCCTTTATGCCAAATTCTCTAATGTGAATTTGGTTACCGTAAGTAACCTATCTAGGACATGTAATCTCCGTAAGGGTATTGCTGTCAATCCCGAGCGAAGTTCAAGCCGCCCTGATTGACTCCACCGAATCGGTCAAGCAAGTTCGAGTTTCTGTTTAGCGAGCTATTGCCGCCGCTTCACGAGAATTTCTCTAAAGTTGTTAAACCTCTAACCGAACTCCTCAAGAAAGATAAGAAGTTCGAATGGACGCCACAAAGGCGAGATCAGCTTTCAGAACTGAAAAGACGCCGACATCCGCTCCCCGCATTTGTTCCACCAGATTTCTAAGGACTTTATTATCTATTACGACGCCTCGCGACAAGGACTAGGTTGCATACTCATGCAAGATCGCCATGTGATTGCCTCACGCTTCTCTATGCCATGCCCACATGAGGATAACTACCCATTACACGATCTAGAGCTTGCAAAGAAGGGTTCATGCACTCAAAACCTGGCGACATTACTCTTCGGGTAATCGCTATGTAAATCTACACCGATCACCAAAGTCTGAAATATATCTTCACCCAACCGGATTTGAATCTCGTGCAAAGACGTTGGGTCGAGTTGATTACAGATTTCACTTAGGAATATCCTACACCCTGTGCAAAGCTAATGTCATGGTCGACGACTAAGTCGCAAATCTTATTGTAACAACTGATGCTACAACAAAGTCAACCATTCTCCACGAGGAATTTCGTAGTTTAATCTTCACATTGTTCCTCGAGGATTCCTTTCCACCGTGGTATAAACCCGACCTCCACGGATCGAATCATAGCTGCTCAAAAGATGATAGAGGGATATCTTGATCAAGGAGAACATTGCTAAGGAGCTGCAAGTGTTTCTCCATAGATGAACGAGGTGTTGTCTTTGAAACCGCTTAGTGGTTCCCAAGAAACAACAGCTACGGCAATTGATCCTTAAAGAAGCTCATGACTCTCCTCTCACCATTCATCCCGGTAGTACTAAATGTATCAAGATCTACGCCAGAGGTTTTGGTGGACTAGGATGAAGAGAGAAATCGCTCAATACATTGCTAATCGCGACGCCCTGCTGTCGAAAGTTAAAGCAGAGCATCAACGGCCTGCTGGGTACCCTTCAACCTCTGGAAATTCCTGAATGGAAATGGGATAAAATCGTATGGACTTCATTACCGGGTTTCCCAGACCAAGAGAGGGAATAACGCAATCTTCGTTGTGGTTGATCGCCTTCCAAAGTAGCCCACTTCCTACCTGCTCGTGAGAGTATAACCGCCAGCCAGCCTAGCTGAATTGTACATCTCTCTAATAGTGTCTCTTCATGGTGTTCCATTAGAGATTAACTCCACCGTGGAAGTCTCTTCACCTCCCGATTTTGGGAAAGTTTCCAAACGCTTATGGGAACTCGCTCTCCTTTAGCACCGCTTTCCATCCCCAATCAAGTGGTCAAGTAGAACGAGTCAATCAAATCCTTAGAGGATATGCTTCGAGCTTCGTCATCTCTTTCGCATGAATTGGGAGAAATGCCTTCCATTCGCCGAAGTTCGCTTATAACAATAGTTATCAAGCTTCAGCTTGGGCAAAGCCCTTTCGTTTTTATGGACGAAAATGTCGAACGCCTCTTAACTGGTCGTAAACCGGGAGAGACAACTCTTGGCCCGGATATGATTCAGAAGGTAAGAGCAGGTTCGCATTGTTCGTGAGAAATTGAAAACAGCCAATCTCGCCAAAAGAGCCAATATGATGCAAGCATAAGTCTATGACTTATGAAATTGGCGAGAAGGCTTACCTTCGGGTTACCTTTGAAGGAACCCATCGATTCGTATCAAAGGCAAGTTGGCTCTCGTTACATTGGACCCTTTCGCATTCTTGCCAAACGAGGGAAGTTGCTCTACCAATTGAACTACCTCCGCATCTTCCAAGGTCCATGATGTCTTCCACGCTTCCCAACTCAGCGTTGCTTCGGATCCTATCCGTGGAGTGGACCACTAAACGCTTGATCTCCAAGATAACCTCACCTATCGAGAATACCCTGTCAGATTCTCGACTGCCGAGCGCATTCACCTCGGCGTCGGAATATCAAGTTTCTAAAGGTTCAATGGTCAAACCATTCCGAGCAAGAAGCAACTTGGGAAAGGAGGATCGCCTTCGACTTGAGTATCCCACCTTTTTCGCAATGATCCTAAATCTCGGATGAGATTCTTTGAGTGGGGGTGAGTTGTCACATCCCGTGATAGACCATGCATTAGGGTGTGCATCATGTTTAAATTTCATTTGAATTTGAAATGGGGAAGGCAGAAACCCTGTAACACCCCCTTAAAACAACTAGGGTTTACTAAAATTATTTCAATGAATCTGAAATGCCCTTCAAAATGCTCATCCTCTTTATTTGGGTTCGTAACCCATGTCAAAGAAGGTGAACCATTTTCTAGGTCATCTAAGGGTTCTAGAATTAATTCACAAGTTTTTGAAATGAGCATTTCAAATTATGAAAATATTTTAAATGTTCAAAAATTGCCAAACCAAAATGTTTCATGTTGGGAATATTCCAACAAGTGACCAGGAGCATTTTGGTAATTTTAAAATGGTTTTGGTATTTTAAAACCCCAACAAAGTTACGTAAAATAGAAAAGCTTAAAAGGAAAAACCTTACTGTCAAGCCGCAACTGCCCACCCGCTGCCCAGCCTCAGCAGCCTCCAGCCACCAAAGCTGTTTGGTTCTGCCAGCAGCAGCTCCTGGTGTCGGCCGGCGAGGCAGGCTGCGCCACGCAGCTGGCCGCCGCCTGCTCACCTCTTCACGCCTCGCCTCGACGACCTCCGCTGTCGCCTGACCCCGTGACACCCCATTCTCCCCCTGCCTCTCTCTTCGCTTCCCAACCTGGCCGACGCCATCGCTGACGCCACCGCCGACGCCTGCGTTCCCCGCCATCCATGCTCCTCCCACCATGTCCAGCAGCTCCGCCAAGACTCCACTACCCTAGCTAGCCGAGTCCCACTCGCCTAAGCACCCCGAGGCTTACTACACCGACTCGACCGAGCTCGGCAAGCCGGAGATCCCCATCGCTGCCGCCGCATCAGACCGCCCCGACTTCCGACGAGGTTTCTACGGGTTCACCGTGAGCCTGCTACATCCTCTGCCCTCTCCGCCTTCTTCCTTCTGCACCACAACGAGCGACGCCGATCACCCGAACTCAACCGGCCGAGCTCGCCGCCGACAAGCTCCGCCACCCAACGGCCACGCCACTTGTCCATCGTGACTCACCGAGTTCCGCTGGGACTAACTATGCACTTCCCGCGCCGAGCCTCTAGCAACAAACCCGACATCACCTGAGCCCTCGCCGCCGATTGACTCGCCGGGCACCAACTCCGCCACCCCTAACCTAATCGACCACCAAACACCGCGCTCATCTCCAGCTCCACGAGATGCTCCTCGCTACCATTTGGTGCCCGGAAGTGCAAAAGCACTTTGTTCATTGCTACTGGCTCTCTCGCCAAGGCTAGACGCCATGAAGTTGACTCGCCTGCAGGCCCCTGCTGACTGCTTCGAGTCAATGACAGTGGACTCTGTTAACTAATTAGGATTAGTTCTAATTAATTTAATTAGTTAAACTAACTCGACATGCGGTCCCACCGTCAGTTTGACTGGACGACTGCTGACTCCTCGACGCATACGACCTCATGCCGACAAGATTAATTCAAATTCTGGATTTATTTTCATATAGTAAATTCCGTAATATAATTCAAATTTCAAATGCTTATAACTTTTATCTATAACTCCAAATGCAAAGATTTATATATGAAAAATTATCAGAAAAATACACTCTATCCATTGGTACAGGTTTCATGCATGTTAAAACAAGTTAACTATGCTGAATAACCAGAATAAGATATTGCACCATTAGGCCTAACTCAATGAGCTATCATTTGAACCTTTGATTCAAATGAGTTCATCCCCTGCTCTTCAACTTGCATTAGGCCAACACACATCCATATTTCCATGTCATAGCATGCATCATATTGTTGCATATTGTTTGTATGTTTATTTCTGTGTAGTTTTGATAGGTTCTGCCTCAAGATAACCTCGATTACCCATCTCAAGGGCGCTTCTCCACCCCAGCCCATCAGCAAGCAATTCATTGATCATTCCGATACAAACCCATGTTCTCGCTTCGCTTCTCGCTATCGTATTAAGACAACGCGATTCAACTGCTAGTGTATGTGTAGTTGAACCCACTTCCTTTGCATGACCTCATTGCCACAAGAATTCAGATGAAACCCACTAGTATGTGTAGGAGTTGATTGAGCCATGTTTGTGATTCCTACCATGCTATGCTTGCTATGCTTAGAGTTGTGTCGTGTCTGCTCATCGGGATGATGAACCGGAGGAAAGGTTGTGTTGGTTCGAGAGTGAAGGTGTTGAACACGATTTGTTAAAGGTATCGATGAGAGGCCATGTAGGAGTACATGGTGGGTTGTTTCATTGAAGTTTAACTTAAGAACTCGAGATCTGTGTTTGTGATCCATGAAACAGCTTTTATTACCACACATTGGGATCCTTAATTGAATCTTCTCGCTTCTTAACCACCCCTGCTCATAGTCCGGAGTTGCAAGTAGTTTCGTGTTTGTAGCATGTCAGGGGCCGCACGCAACGCTGACCTTAGGGGTGGGTTGTGGCGGTAGGCACTGCGGGTCTGCAACCGAGTGCCCGCTTGGTATCTCGAACCCTGCACACATCGCTCGGGTCTGTATGGGAAACTCGGCCGACTTCCTCATGGATGGAACCCGAATAGGCGATAAACCCGACTAGGGACTTGAGTGTTTAGGTAGGCTATGGCCGACACCCACGCTGGGCTTCCACTTGAAGGTTGTTGAGTACATGTCGTGGTAAACGCATTTATAAGTGGTGAGAGCGTGAAGAAGTATACCCGCAGGGTTGAATATGATCTATTCGAATAGCCGTGTCCACGGAGAAGGACTTCGGGTTACCTATATCACTCATAGACAAGTAAATGGATACTACTAAAAGACTCAAGATAAGTGTGAGTATCGTGGATGGTCTTCTCTGGGATGACGAGAGAGGATCCACGCGTGGAGTATTGTGATGGTGATTAGTGGACTCTGTACTACAAAATGCTTTACAAAGTGTGTCACGAGGATAGCTTAGCCAAGAGTCAAAGCTGGCTTGCTGCAAATAACTCCACTTCCTTCCTTGAGAATGTGCATGTATGATAGGATTCTATGGTAAGACTTGCGAGTACTTTTGTACTCATGTTTGCTTAATTAATGTTTTCAGAGGACTATACTACCCTCCCGACGGATTCTATGTAGATGTTGACTTCGATTTAGTAAGCTAGCCACCCTGTGGCTATCTAAGACTTGTGAAGGGCCATTGTAGATAGAAAGGCTCCAACAAGCTTTCTTTCTTTCTAGAGTCCTGATCGACATAGTTTGCTTCCGCATGTGCTTGTATGATTGTATGATTTGAGTGTTGGGTCATGTGACCCCTACCTGTATGAATATAGTTATGTATGGCTCCTGAGCCTCTTAAATAAAGTACTTGAGTTGTAGAGTTTTGTTGTGATGCCTTGTTGTATTTACTCATATCGGGCATATTATGGTATGATTGAAATGCTTGGTATGAGGGATCCGACAAACTAGTTGTTTATCCTTGGCAGCCTCTCATATGGGGAAATGTAGTCTCGTGCTTCCGAGCGATAGTAGTCCGCCATGCCTCTGCTTCACCGAGTCCTCCGCTAGCCCAAAGACTACTGCTTGGACACTTGACTGGCCGGCATGTGTTTCATTTCGCCTTATGTCTCCGTTCTTCGGGAAATGTCACGCTGTGATACTTGAGTCCCGCTTAGCCTGCTACACAGCCCGATACCGGAGTCCTCATAGCCCAAAGGCTACAGCCCGAAGTTCATACGCTGATGACCGACATGCTCAAGTGTTTCATGTATGCCTCGTCCCCATAGGTTAGTGCCGCTTGGTTCACGATTAGCCATGTCGGCCCGTGTTCTTTGTCATGTGGATGCTAGCGACACTATCATATACGGAGCCAAAAGACGCAAACGGTCCTGGCCATGGTAAGGCGACAATTCGGGAATAACGCATGAGGCCGCAAAGTGATATGAGGTGTTACCGCCAGGTCGATGTGACTTGAATCGGGTCCCGACAAGCGCTGGCATCAGAAAGGTGGCTGCTCAGAGGTTCGCTTAAGCCAAACCGGTCGGGTTGAGTCTAGAAATGCTTTAGTTATATGTAGGGGAATTGATTGTGGAGGAACGTATAGGCTCTTTTTACCTTTACCTTATGACCTCCGATCCGAGCCATCCTTCTCATTCGACGGGTATAGGATCAGGCTCTTCTCTCTATCAGTTCACGGGTTACTAATCCGTAGTAACTTATAGGATTGTTGGCTATATCCTCGCTCAGTGCTACTAAATTCGTATGCTATCTTTTGAACCGTAACCTTGATATGATGTTGTTGAGTGGTTTTTACATCTGATTTTGAATGTCTCAAATCTGATTTTGAGCATTTACGATGTCATGCTTCCCGATTTTCCTAGAAATTTAATGCCTTTGCATTGTGGCTGCTTTCAGATGGCCACCCGCTCCTGTAACCAAGTGGTTCGCCTCGACTGTTGTATTGACGTGCGGTCACACGGCCATGTTGGTTAGGTGATGATTGAGGTTGGTTATCGATGGTATCCCGAATATACCGCCGAGGAGCAGCTTTAGGATTTCAATCAAAGCCAATATCTATGCACGGTCCGGATTTATCCATCTTACCCGGAGCTACCGAGCCACTTCACTGCTCCTATGGGCTCGAATCACTATTGGAATGTCTCGTGCAAGATGCAGCCTATTCCATGATGACTATTATTCGAGCCAGACTGCTTTTGTCGAGCAACACTGATTTCGCTATATGCCAAAGATCCTTCCTGCATGGCTATCTTCGTGGTTTGTACAGCGATGCATCCCATGAGGACTCACCTTCGCACTACTACTGAAAGGTCGGAGGACAAGGACCGTGAGAACCGGCCTTGCTGTGCATGGAGCTGTTTAATGCCCGCTCCACCACCGGGCTACTCGATTAGGTTTGCACCTGCTGCAGGCCGGATATATGGACACGAGAGACTTGTACTCTGCGGGCGAAGTCTGGCTGGACTTCATGGAGGGCGGAGGTTGGAGGCATCACCTCCTCGTGGGCCCTGCTCGCCACTGCTTGTTGGTCCACGGCCACATCCGAGTCCTTATGGTCCATGTGCCCCACAGGATTGTCTGCTCTTGACGATCATGTTCCACTTCCGTGTCTGGTGGTGACTTCTATGAGGACTACTATGGAGCTGCCTCGAGATAGTAGTAGTATTCCTAGTATGGTATTAGTTGTATTTCCACCGCCCTGCGTGACTCGTGGAATACGCACTTAGTGTGTATCATTCCTAAGTGTAGAAAAATAATGTATAGGAGTTGGATTGCTTCCATGAGATGTAACGCCTTTCCTTATAGTTGTACTTCTGTCAGCTTGTACTAAACTATGAATGGTGTAAGGACCGATGGTATATATATATATGGCAGTTTTATATTACCATGTCATACGGATGAACATCTTTGCATTCCATGCTATCCATTACCTTCCGCACTTCCTTGTTAAATTATGCCCTCCTGGTTTAAACCTTGCTTTGTCTCCTGTGATGGTCAACACTGAACACTCCCCGCCGCCTGCAGAAGCAGTGGAGAAGCCAAGCAGCCGTAAATGTGAATCTACCGCAACCGCCATCTTTGGCCGAGGTGATGCCGGAAGGTAACGCAATAAGCCTAAACCAACCGCTTATTGGAGCGGATTGAACAAAAACACAGACATATGGTTTCACTCAACGATTTCGGCAAGCTATATCCTCCAAAATTAAATGTTCCGCCGAGCCTCTCGACGCAGATGATTGGCTCCGCAGATCCACCACAAGTTGCGCTCCGCTAACGTGGCCGAGGGTCGATAAGGTCACCTTTGCCGCTTATCATCCGGAAGGCCCCGCTAGTCTCTCGTGGGAAAATTATGAGGCTATGCGTCCGCCGACAAGTTACAACTTGGGCTGAATTCTAGCCGCCTCCGTGAGCACCATATTCCGAAGGTCTTATGGACCGCAAACGTGAGGAATTTCTCGTTAGCTTCACCCAAGGCAGTCAGATAAAGGATGCCTACACCGTGAATTTGGGAGGTTAGCACGCTATGCTCCCGGAAGAAGTTTCTACCGATGCTAAGAAGGTGCGAGGTTCCGTAAGGACTTAGCCCTCGAGCTACGCCGAGATCTCCGCCCGCATGAGTGTACCTCTTTCCCGGTTAGTCAATAAGGCTATCACTAAATCGGCAGACTGATTTTTGAGGCTTCACGCAAGCACATCCGTGATTCTCGATCGCCATCCGCCTCGATCCTGGCGCCGTGTTTGGGTCCCAACACGGCTTCACCACCTGTACACCCCGAGGCCATCCTTCGAGGCGCCGCCCAACCAGCCGTAGATTTTCCACCCAAGACTTATGGAGGTCCAATCGCAGTGCCGCTCCACGGCCAAATGTGATCACTTTCTTCAAGTGTGGAGAGACGGGCCACTATATCCTAGAGTGTCCCTGTAACAACCCCAATCAAGCCGAAAGTCCATACGCGGGCACGTAGCCAAGCAGAAAGATGCCCTATGTCAAACCAGCTTGGCACCGCTGGGCCATGTCAACTATGTCTCTCGCCAAGAAACCTATGAGGATCCCAACGCCCTCGGCAGACGCTTGTTAATTGCCATCCCAAGAATCGCTCTATTTGATACCGGAGCATCTCATTCATTTATTTCGAGAGCTATGCTCGACAGCACAACACCACACTCGTGACATGCCTACCTCCATGGAAACTAAACTCTCGGTTCTAGATGGCAAACCTCTAGAATAAGTCATGGAATGAAATTCTTGCTCGCATGATTAGTCTTTCTTGCATCTCTAATAGCTCTTAAGTCCCTGACATAAACATCATCTGGGTATGGACCGGATGTCAGCCCATTATGCTAAGATTGATTGCTCTACTAGAATTGTTCAACTTATTTCATCCTTCGGGCAAAACAAAGGATGTTTTAACCCGAGTGTCTAAGCGCCACTTTACTCCTTAAATGCCAACCCCTTCCGTATCTCAAGATATTCCTAGTCCGTGATTTCCTGATGTCTTTCCGAAGAACTGCCAGTGTTCCACCCGATGTGATGTCGAAGTTCGTGATAGATCTTATTCTTAACCGCCCCAATTCTAGAGACCTTATAAGATGGCACCCCTAGAACTAGCTGAACTTAAGAAACAACTCGATGAGTCCTTGCAAAGGGGTTTCATCCGGCCCTAGTTCCTCTCCATGGCTTGCCCTGGCCTCTTCACAAGAAGAAGGATGGTACGGATCGGATGGTTGTTAGATTACCGACTTGTCAATTTGGTCACTATCAAGAACAAGTATCCGCTTCCTCAGATCAACGATTCGTATGATCAGCTCGCTGATCCTCGCCTTTTTCCAAGATGGATTTGAGGTTGGGCTACCATCAAATCAAAATCAAGAACGGGACATTCCTAAACGTGCCTTCGCCACTCGTTATGGCTAATATTTAGTACAACGCCATGTCCTTCGGTTTAACCAATGCTCCAGCCACTTTCTCTCTTGCTAATGAACTCAATCTTCATGGAGTATTTGGATAAATTCGCTCAGGTATACCTCGATGATATACTCATCTACTCCAAGAATGAGGAGGAACATGCCAACACCTAAGGCTAGTATTGATGAAACCACAGAGCACCGCTTTATGCCAAATTTCTAATTGTGAATTCTGGTTACCGTAAGTAACCTATCTAGGACATGTAATCTCCGGTAAGGGTATTGCTGTCAATCCCGAAAAGTTCAAGCCCGCCCTGATTGGACTCCACCGAATCGGTCAAGCAAGTTCGAGTTTCTCGTTTAGCGAAGCTATTTCGCCGCTTCACGAATTTCTAAAGTTGTTAAACCTCTAAATCAACTCCTCAAGAAAGATAAGAAGTTCAATGGACGCCATAAGGCGAGATCAGCCAGAATCGAAAGACGCTCGACATCTGCTCCCGCATTTGTTCCACCAGATTTCTAAGGACTTTATTATTCTATTACACGCATGATAAGGACTAGGTTGCATACTCATGCAAGATCGCTATGTGATTGCCACGCTTCTACTGGGCCATGGCCCACATGAGGATAACTACCCCACACACGCATCTAGAGCTTGCAGCAGTGGTTCATGCACTCAAAACCTGGCGACATTACTCCATCGGGTAATCGCTATAATCTACATCGATCACCAAAGTCTGAAATATATCTTCACCCAACCGGATTTGAATCTCAGCAAAGACGTTGGTCGAAGTTGATTACAGATTTCACTTAGGAATATCCTACACCCTGTGCAAAGCTAATGTCATGGTCGACGACTAAGTCGCAAATCTTATTGTAACAATCTGATGCTACAACAAAGTCAACCAATTCTCCACGAGGAATTTCGTGTTTAATCTTCACATTGTTCCTCGAGGATTCCTTTCCACCCCCGGTGGCGAAACCGACCTTACGGATTTAATCATAGCTGCTCAAGAAAGATGATAGAGGGATATCTCGATCAAGGAGAACATTCAAGAAGGAGCCAAGTAAGTGTTTCTCCATAGATGAACGAGTGTTGTCTTTGAAAACCGCTTAGTGGTTCCCAAGAAACAACAACCACGCCATTAATTGATCCTTAAAGAAGTCATGACTCTCCTCTCACCATTCATCCCGTAGTACTAAATGTATCAAGATCTACGCCGAGGTTTTGTGGACTAGGATGAAGAGAGAAATCGTCAATACATTGCTAATCGCGACGCCTGCGCTGCCGAAGTAAAGCAGAAAGCATCAACGGCCTGCCGCCGTACCCTTCAACCTCCGGAAATTCCTAATGGAAATGGGATAAAATCGGTATGGACTTACATTACCGTTTCAAGACCAAGAGAGGGGAATAACGCAATTCTGCCAGTGTTGATCGCTCTTCCAAAGATTAGCCCACTTCCTACCTGTTCGTGAGAGTATAACCGCTTAGCCGCTAGCTGAATTGTACATCTCTCTAATAGTGTCTCTTCATGGTGTTCCATTAGAGATTAACTCCGACTGGAAGTCTCTTCACCTCCCGATTTTGGGAAAGTTTCAAAACGCTATGGGAACTCGCCTCTCCTTTAGCACCGCTTTCCATCCCCAATCAAGTGGTCAAGTAGAACGAAGTCAATCAAATCCTAGAGGATATGCTTCAGCTCTCGTCATCATCTTTCGCATGAATTGGGAGAAATGCCTTCCATTCGCCGAAGTTCGCTTATAACAATAGTTATCAAGCTAGCTTGGGCAAAGCCTCTTCAAGTTCTTTATGGATTTAAAATGTCGAACGCCTCTTAACTCGGTCGAAACCGGGAGAGACAACTCTTTTGGTCTTGACATGATTCAGAAGCGTAAGAGCAGGTTCGCATTGTTCGTGAGAAATTGAAAACAGCCCAATCTTCGCCAAAAGAGCCAATATGATCTGCAAGCATAAGTCTATGACTTATGAAATTGGCGAGAAGGCTTACCTTCGCTTACTCTTTTGAAGGGAACCCATCGATTCGTATCAAAGGCAAGTTGGCTCTCGTTACATTGGACCCTTTCGCATTCTTGCCAAACGAAGGAAGTTGCTACCAATTGAACTACCTCCGTGATCTTTCCAAGGTCCATGATGTCTTCCACGCTTTCCAACTCAAAGCTGCTTTCTCGGATCCTATCCGTGGAGTGGACCACTAAACGCTTGATCTCCAAGATAACCTCACCTATCGAGAATACCCTGCTCAGATTCTCACCTGCAAGCGTACTCACCCGACGCCGAATATCAAGTTTCTAAAGGTTCAATGGTCAAACCATTCCGGCAAGAAGCAACTTGGGAAAGGGAGGATCGCCTTCGACTTGAGTATCCCACCTTTTCGCATCAGATCCTAAATCTCGACGAGATTCTTTGGGGGTGAGTTGTCACATCCTTATAGACCATGCATTAGGTGTGCATCATGTTTAAATTTCATTTGAATTTGAAATGGGAAGGCAGAAACCCCTTACACCCCCCTTTAAAACAACTAGGGTTTACTAAAATTATTTCAATGAATCCAAATGCCCTTCAAAATG
>JAHIAM010009751.1:0-10483 GCA_021605205.1 Aegilops longissima | reverse complement strand
GGTTCGCTAAGCCAAAGGTCGTTGAGTCTAGAAATGCTTTAGTTATATGTAGGGGAATTGATTGTGGAGGAACGTAAGGCTCTTTTTACTTCTTTACCTTATGCCCTCTCGATCCGAGTCATCCTCTTCTCATTCGACGGGTATAGGACTAGGCCTTCTCTCTATCGTGTTCACGTGTTACTAATCCGTAGTAACTTATAGGATTGTTGGTTACATCCTCGCCATGCTACCAAATTTTAGTATGCTATCATTTGAACCAGAACCTTGATATGATGTTGTTGAGTGGTTTTGCAATCTGATTTTGTAATGTCTCAAATCTGATTTTGAGCATTTACATGTTATGCTGCCCGATTTTCCTAGGAATTCTAATGCCTTTGCATTGTGGCGTGCTTTCGATGGCAATTCGCCCGTAACCAAGTGATTCCTCGACCCGCTGTATTGATGTGCGGTCACACGGCAATGCTGGTCCGGTGATGATTGAGTCTGGTTATCGATGGTATCCTCAATATACCGCCGAGGAGCAGTTTAGGGATTTCAATCAAAGCCAATATCTATGCACGGTTCGGATTTATCCATCTTATCCCGGAGCTATCGAGCCACTTCATCGCTCTTATGGGCTCGAATCACTATTGGAATGTCGGGCAAGATGCAGCTTATTCCATGATGACTATTATTCGAGCCGTAATCGCTTTGCGAGCAACACCGATTTCCGCTTATATGCCAAGATCCTCCCGGGCGATGGCTACCTTCGTGGTTTGTACAGCGATGCATCCCATGAGGACTCACCTTCGCACTACTACGAAGGTTGGAGGACAAGGACCGTGAGAACCGGCCTTGATGGAGCTTTTAATGCCCGCTCGACCACTGGCTACTCCGACCAGGTTTGCACCCGCAAGCCGGATATATGGACATGAGAGACTTGTACCTGCAATGGGCGAAGTCTGCCAGACTTTTATGGAGTGGCGTGAGGTTGGAGGCATCACCTCCTCGTGGGCCTGCCTACCACTGCTTGTTGACCACGCCACATCCGAGTCCTTATGGTCCACAGCCCCACAGATTGTCTGCTTCCTGACGATCATGTTCCACTTGCTTGGGTGGTGACTTTATGAAGACTACTATGGAGCTGCCCGAGATGGTAGTAGTATTCCTAGTATGGTATAGTTGTGTTTCCACCGCCCCATGTGACTCGTGGAATACGACTTAGTGTGTATCGCTCCTAAGTGTAGAAAATAATGTATAGGAGTTGGAATGCTTCCATGAGATGTAACGCCTTCCTTATAGTTGTACCCTCAGTTTGTACTAAACTATGAATGGTGTGTATGACCGTATATATATATATATGGCAGTTTTATATTACCATGTCATACGGATGAACATCTTGCATTCCATGCTATCCATTACCTTCCGACTTCCTTGTTAAATTCTGCCATCCTGTTTAAACTTTGCTTTG
This sequence comes from Aegilops longissima, assembly GCA_021605205.1. Lineage (NCBI taxonomy): Eukaryota > Viridiplantae > Streptophyta > Magnoliopsida > Poales > Poaceae > Aegilops > Aegilops longissima. Next base: position 9,033 of record JAHIAM010009751.1, on the reverse strand, counting down.
TCTCCTGTGATGGTCAACACGCCGCAATACCCTGCTGTTCCAGAGCAGGAGAAGCCGCAGCCAGAAATGTGGATCTCGCCGAACCGCCATCTTTGCCGAGGTGATGTCGAAGCGTAACGTAATTGCGTGAAACCAACCGCTTATTGGAGCGGATTGAACAAAACACAAGACGCCAGCCAAGAAATGATGTGGTTTCACCAACCATTTCACAAGCATATCCCCAAAATTCAAATATTCCGCGAGCCCTCGACGCGATGATTGGCCGCAGATCCACCAAAGCTGCTGCTCCGCCAACGTGGCGAGGCGACAAGGTTACCTTCCGCATCATCTTGAAGGCCCCTGCTAGTCTCTCGTGGGAAAATTATGAGGCTATGCGTCCGCTGACAAGTTACAACTTGGGATGAGTTCAGGCCTCCGAGCATCATATTCCGTAGGCCTTATGGACCGCAAAGGGAGGAATTCCAGCTTCACCCAAGGTAGGTCGACAAAGGATGCCTACAGCGGAATTTGGGAGGTTAGCACGTTATGCTCCCAAGAAGTTTCTACCGATGCTAAGAAGGTGCAAGGTTCCGCAAGGGACTTAGCCCGAGCTACGCCGAGATCTCCGCTCGCATGAGTGCACCTCTTCCCGGTTAGTCAATAAGGCTATCACCAAATCAAGTGCATTGATTTTGAGGCTTCACGCAAACACATCCGTGATTCCGATCTTCATCCGCTCGATCCCGTAGCGGGTTTGGGTTCCAAAATCGCTCTACCACCCAGGTTCACCCCGAGGCCATCCTTTGAGGCGCCGCCCCAACCAGCCGATTTTCCACCCAAGACTTATGGAGGTCCAACGCTAATGCTGCTCCACGGCCAAATGTGATCACTTGTTTGTGGAGAGACGGCCACTATATCCAGAGTGTCCCGCATCAACCCCAATCAAGCCGGAAAGTTCTGCTAGCGCAAGTCAGCAGGAAAGGTGCCCTATGTTAAACCAGCTGCCACCGCCGTGGCCATGTCAACTATGTCTCGCCAAGAAACCTATGAGGATCCCAACGCCGCCCTAGACGCTTTGTAAATTGCCATCCGCAACTCGTTCTTTTGATACCGAGCATCTCATTCATTTATTTCTAGAGCTATTCCGTAGTCCGTGATTTCCTGATGTCTTTCCGAGGAACTGCCAGTGTTCCACCGACAGGATGTCGAAGTTCGTGATAGATCTTATTCTCCGCAACCGCCCCAATCTCTAGAAGACCTTATAAGATGGCACCCTAGAACTAGCTGAACTTAAGAAACAACTCGATGAATCCTTGCAAAGGGTTTCATCCGCCTAGTTCATCTCCATGGGCTTGCCCTGCCCTCTTCGCCAAGAAGAAGGATGGTACGGATCGGATGGTTGTAGATTACCGACGCAATTTGGTCACTATCAAGAACAAGTATCCGCCCTCAGATCAACGACCGTATGATCAGCTCGCTGATCCTCGGCTCTTTTTCAAGATGGATTTGAGGTTGGGCTACCATCAAATCAAAATCAAGAACGGGACATTCCTAAACGGCCTTTGTCACCGTTATGGCCAATACGAGTATCAACGTCATGTCCTTCGGATTAACCAATGCTCCAGCCACCTTCTCTCGGTTAATGAACTCAATCTTCATGGAGTATTTGGATAAATTGCGTGGTATACCTCGATGATATACTCATCTACTCCAGAATGAGGAAGAACATGCCGAACACCTAAGGCTAGTATTGATGAAACTTCGAGAGCACCGCCTTTATGCCAAATTCTCTAAATGTGAATTCTGGTTACCGTAGTGACCTATCTAGGACATGTAATCTCGTAAGGGTATTTCGCAATCCTCGAGCGAAGTTCAAGCCGCCCTGATTGACTCCACCTGAATCGGTCAAGCAAGTTCGAGTTTCTCGGTTTAGCGAAGCTATTGCCGCCGTCACGAGAATTTCTAAAGTTGTAAACCTCTAACCAACTCCTCAAGAAAGATAAGAAGTTCGAATGGACGCCAAAACGAGTTCAGCTTCAGAACTAAAGACGCCGACATCTGCTCCCGCATTTGTTCCACCAGATTTCTAAGGACTTTATTATCTATTGCGACGCCGCAACAAGGACTAGGTTGCATACTCATGCAAGATCGCATGTGATTGCCACGCTTCGATAGTTGCGCCCACATGAGGATAACTACCCCACAACGATCTAGAGCTTGCAGCAGTGGTTCATGCACTCAAAACCTGGCGACATTATCTTCGTAATCGCTAAAAATCTACACCGATCACCAAAGTCTGAAATATATCTTCACCCAACCGGATTTGAATCTGCAAAGACGGGTTTCGGTTATTAAGATTTCACTTAGGAATATCCACACCCTGGCAAACAATGTTCGACGATAAGTCGAAATCTTATTGTAAAATTATGTTACAAAAAGTCAACCAATTCTCCACGAGGAATTTCAAGTTTAATCTCCACATTGTTCCTCGAGGACTTTCCACCGGTGGCGAAACCCAACTTACGGATCGAATCATAGCTGCTCAAAAGATGATAGAGGAATATCTTGATCAAGGAGAAATTTAAGCGGAGCTGCAAATGCTCCATAGATGAACGGGGTTTTTCTTTGAAAACCGCTTATGGTTCCAAGAAACAACAGCAAATTGATCCTTAGGAAGCTCATGACTCCTCTCACCATTCATCCCGTAGTACTAAATGTATCAAGATCTACCCAGAGGTTTTGTGGACTAGGATGAAGAGAGAAATCGCCAATACATTGTAATCGCGACGTCCGGGAAAGAAAAGAGCATCAACGGCCCGCGGTACCTTCAACCTTTTGGAAATTTGAATGGAAATGGGATAAAATCGTATGGATTTCATTACCGGGTTTCCCGACCAAGAGAGGGAATAATTATCTTCGTTGTCGCCGATCGCCTTTTCCAAAGTAGCCCACTTCCTACCTGTTCGTGAGATAAACCCTAGCCAGCTAGCTGAATTGTACATCTCTAATAGTGTCTTCATGGTGTTCCATTGAGATTAACCGACCCGGAGTCTTTCACCTCTCGATTTTGGGAAACCAAAACGCTATGGGAACTCGCCTCTTTAGCACCGCTTCCATCCCCAATCAAGGGTCAAGTAGAACGAGTCAATCAAATCCTAGAGGATATGCTTCGAAGCTCACATCTCTTTCGCATGAATTGGGAGAAATGCCTTCCATTCGCCGAAGTTCGCTTATAACAATAGTTATGCCAGCTTCAAAGCCTTTCAAGTTCTTTATGGAAAAATGTCAACGCCTTAATCGGTAAACCGAGAGACAACTTTGGCCCGGATATGATTCGGAAGCTAAGAGCAGGTTTTTTGTTGAGAAGTTGAAAAAGCCCAATCTCGCAAAAGAGCCAATATGACCCAAGCATAAATGGCTTATGAAATTCGAAGGCTTACTCGGGTTACTCCTTTGAAGGAACCCATCGATTCGTATCAAAGGGTTGGCTCTTACATTGACCCTTTCGATTCTTGCCAAACGAGGGAAGTTTACCAATTGAACTACCTCCGATCTTCCGAGTCCATGATGTCTTCCACGCTTCCCAACTCCGTTGTTTCGATCCTATCCGTGGGGACCAAAACGCTTGATCTCCAAGATAACCTCACCTATCGAGAATATCCTGCTCAGATCTCGATCGCCGACCACCGACGCGGAATAAAGTTTCTAAAGGTTCAATGGTCAAACCATTAGCAAGAAGCAACTTGGGGGAGGATCCCTTCACTTGAGTATCCCACCTTTTCAAAGATCCTAAATCTCGGACGAGATTCTTTTGAGGGGGTGAGTTGTCAATCCCGCTTAGACCATGCATTAGGGTGCATCATGTTTAAATTTCATTTGAATTTGAAATGGGGGCAGAAACCCTGAACACCCCCTTAATTCAACTAGGTTTACTAAAATTATTTCAATGAATCAAATGCCCTTCAAAATGCTCATCCTCTTTGTTTGGGTTCGTAACCCATGTCAAAGGAGGTGTATCATTTTCTAGGTCATCCAAGGTTCCTAGGATTAATCCACAAGTTTTGAACTTGAGCATTTTTAATTATATAAAATATTTTAAATGTTCAAAATTGTCAAACCAAAATGTTTCATGTGGGAATATTCCAACAAGTGACCAGAGCATTTTGGTGAATTTAAAACAGTTTTGGTATTTTTAAAACCCCACAAAGTTGCAGGAAAATTAGAAAAACTAAAATGAAAAAATTTACTGTCATTGCCTGCCCACCGCTGCCCAAGATGGCTAAATGTTGGCCGCCAGGCAGCCGGTGCCCGGCGAAGGGCCACGCAGCGCACCCCCACCTCCTTGTTGCCTGCTCGACGCCCACGGCCGCCCCCCCGGACACGCCCATTTCGCCCTCTCTCGCCTCTAACTTGGCCGACGACGCCGACGCGGCCACCGCCAGTCGGGTTTCCCCGCCCATGCTCCTCCCCACCATGTCCGGGAGCTCCGCCGACTCCACTACCCTAGCTAGTGAGTCCCGGTGCCTCGGCCACTACACCACCTCGACCGGCCGCCGGAGATCCCTTCGCCGCCCCGATCGAGCACCCCACCACGCCGTCTGGTTTCCACGAATCGCCGACCCGCTACCCCCCGCCCTTCTCCGCTTTCCGGGCACCAAACGACCAACCACGATCACCCGAACGCCCCGGGAGCTGCCCCGACGAGGTTCGGCCACCCAACGCCACCCCACCCTGTCCATCGTGACTCACCGAGCCGCGCGGTCTAACACTACACTCCACGCCTACCATGCCCCAGCAACAAGTCCGAATCACCCGAGCTCCCGCCGCTAAACCCACGGGCGCCAACTCCGCCACCAACCCCAACTAATTACACCTAGACGCGTTCCCCATCCACGAGATGCTTCCCAATTATTTGGGCCAACGAAAAGCACTTTGTTCCTGCCTGGCCTCGGGGGCTAGACGCGAAGTTACCACAATTGATCGGTGGGCCTTGACGCCGAGTCAAACAGGACCTTGTTAACTAATTAGGATTAGTTCTAATTAAGTTAATTAGTTAAACTAATATCGACGCGGGTCCCATGGTCATTTGACCGAACCCGCTGACCTCGACCACTGTTGGAAAAAATGAATTTCCGGTTTATTTTGATATAGTAAATTTGTAATATAATTCAAATTTCAAATGCTTATAACTTTTATTCTATAACTCCAAATGCAAAGAGTTATATATGAAAAATTATCGAAAAATACACTCTATCCATTGGAGGTTTCATGCATGTTAAAACAAGTTAAATGCTGAATAACCAGAATAAGAAATTGCACCATTAGGACTAACCTAATGAGCTATCATTTGAATCCTTGATTCAAATGAGTTCATCCCCGCTCTTTCATTGCATTAGATCAACACACATCCATATTGCCATGTCATAGCATGCATCATATTGTTGCATATTGTCATGTGTGTTTACTTTGGCCATGATAGGTTCCTTCAAGATAACCTCGACTACCCATCCAAGGGCCCACCCCAGCCCATCGCAAGCAACCCGCTGATCATTTCGACAAAACCCATGTTCTCGCTTCTTCTGCCGCATTAAGACAACGCGATTCAAACTGTTGTGTGGCGGGTAGTTGAACCCACTTCCTGGATGACCATTGCCACAAGAATTAGATGAAACCCACTTATGTGTAGGAGTTGATTGAGCCATGTTTGTGATTCCTACCATGCTATGCTTATGCTTAGAGTTGTGTCAGTCCGCCTCATCGGGATGGTGAACTGGAGTGAAAGGTTGTGTTGGTTCGAGAGTGAAAGTGTTGAACACGACGGTAGGTATCGATGAGAGGCCATGTAGGAGTACATGGGTTGTTTCATTGAAGCCAACTTAAGAACTAGATCTGTGTTTGTGATCCATGAAACAGCTTACTACCACACATTGGGATCCTTAATTGACCTCTCGCTTCTTAACCACCCCTGCTCATAGTCCGGAGTTGCAAGTAGTTTCGTGTTTGTAGTATGTCAATGCACGCAACGCTGACCTTAGGGGTGGGTTGTGTTGCGGTAGGCACGTCTTCAAAAAAGTGCCTGCTTGGTATCTCGAACCCCGCACACATCGCTCGGGCTGGGAAACCTCGCCGACTCCCGGATGGAACCCTTAATAGGCGATAAACCTCGAATAGGGACTTGAGTGTTTAGGTAGGCCGACACCCACTGGGCTTCCGCTGAAGGTTGCCGAGTACATGTCGCGTAAACGATAAGTGGTGAGAGCGTGAAGAAGTACACCTCGCAGGTTAAGTATGATCTATTCGAATAGCCGGTCCACGGAGAAGGACTTCGGGTTACCTATATCACCATAGACAAGTAAATGGATACTACTAAAAGCCTCAAGATAGTAGGAGTATCGGGATGGTCTTCTGGGATGACGAGAGGATCCACGGTGGAGTATTGTGATGGTGATTAGTGGACTCTGTATACAAATGCTTTACAAAGTGGTGTCACGAGGATAGCTTAGCCAAGAGTCAAAGCCGGCTTGTCTGCAAATAACTCCACTTCCTTCCTTGAGAATGTGCATGTATGATAGGATTCTCAGGAAGACTCTTGAGTACTTTTGTACTCATGTTTGCTTAATCAATGTTTTCAGAGGACTATACTACCCTCCGACGGATTCTATGTAGATATTGACTTCGATTTAGTGAACTAGCCACCTGTGGCGATCTAAGACTTGTGAAGGGCCCTTGTAGATAGAAAGGCCCAACAAGCTTTCTTTCTTTCTAGAGTCTCCACTTTGACTAGTTTGCTTCCGCATGTGCTTGTATGATTGTATGATTTGAGTGTTGGGTCATGTGACCCTCACCTGTATGACTATAGTTATGTATGGCTCTGTTTCTTAAATAAAGTACTTGAGTTGTAGAGTTTTGTTGTGATGCCTTGTTGTATTTACTCATAGCGGCATATTATGTATGATTGAAAATGCTTGGTATGAGGATCCGACAAACTAGTTGCTTATCCTTGGCAGCCTCTCATGGGGAAATGTAGTCTCTGTCAAGCGTATAGTAGTCCATACCGGCTTCACGGAGTCCCGCTAGCCCAAAGACTACCGCTTGGACACTTGATCGGCCGTATGTGATTCATTTCGCTCTATGTCCGTCTTTCGGGAAATGTCACGCGGTGATATTCGGAGTCCCGCTTAGCCTGCTACAGCCCGGATACCGAGTCCGTTAGCCCAAAGGTTATAGCCCGATTCATACGCTGATGACCGACATGCTCGGTGATTCATGTATGCCTCTCCCCATGGGTTAGTGCCGCTTTGGGTTCACGACCAGCCATGTCGGCCCGGTTCTTGTCATGTGGATGCTAGCGACACTATCATATACGGAGCCAAGAGACGCAAACGTCCCGCCATGGTAAGGCGACACCTGGGAATACCGCGTGAGGCCGCAGTGATAGGAGGTGTTACCACCAGGTCGATGTGACTTGAATCGGGTCCCGATAAATTGGCATCAGAAAGGTATGCCCGTGAGGTTCGCAAGCCAAACCGGTCAAGTTGAGTCTAGAAATGCTTTAGTTATATGTAGGGAATTGATTGTGGAGGAACGTAAGGCTCTTTTTTTTACTTTACCTTATGCCCTCCGATCCGAGTCATCCTTCTCATTCGACGTGGGTATAGGACTAGGCCTCTTCTCTATCGTGTTCACGTGTTACTAATCCGTAGTAACTTATAGGATTGTTGGTTACATCCTCGCCTGCTACCAAATTTTAGTATGCTATCATTTGAACCGTAACCTTGATATGATGTTGTTGAGTGGTTTTGCAATCTGATTTTGTAATGTCTCAAATCTGATTTTGAGCATTTACGATGTTATGTCCCGATTTTCCTAGGAAATTCTAATGCCTTTGCATTGTGGTCTGCTTTCATGGCCACATTCCCGTAACCAAGTGGTTCCCAATTCGCTGTATTGATGTGTGGTCACACGGCAATGCTGGTCCGGTGATGATTGAGTCGTTATCGATGGTATCCTCAATATACCGCCGAGGAGCAGCTTTAGGATTTCAATCAAAGCCAATATCTATGCACGGTTCGGATTTATCCATCTTATCCCGAGCTATCGAGCCACTTCATCGCTTTATGGGCTCGAATCACTATTGGAATGTCTGCAAGATGCAGCCTTATTCCATGATGACTATTATTCGAGCCGTAACTGCTTTGTCGAGCAACACCGATTTCCGCTTATATGCCAAAGATCCTCCCCCGCATGGCTACCTTCGTGGTTTGTACAGCGATGCATCCCATGAGGACTCACCTTCGCACTACTATCGAGTTGTCGGAGGACAAGGACCGTGAGAACCGGCCTTGCGATGGAGCTTTTTAATGCCCGCTCACCACTGGCTACTCCGACCAGGTTTGCACCGCCGGGCCGGATATATGGACATGAGAGACTTGTACCTGTAAGGGCGAAGTCTGCCAGACTTTATGGAGTGGCGGAGGTTGAGGCATCACCTCCTCGTGGGCCTCGCTACCACCGCTTGTTGGACCACGGCCACATCCGAGTCCTTATGGTCCACAGCCCCACAGATTGTCTGCTTCCGACGATCATGTTCCACTTCCGTGCTTGGGTGGTGACTTTATGAAGACTACTATGGAGCTGCCCGAGGTAGTAGTATTCCTAGTATGGTAATAGTTGTGTTTCCACCGCCTGCGTGACTCGTGGAATACACTTAGTGTGTATCGTCCTAAGTGTAGAAAATAATGTATAGGAGTTGGAATGCTTCCATGAGATGTAACGCCTTCCTTATAGTTGTACCTCGTCAGTTTGTACTAAACTATGAATGGTGTGTATGACCGTGGTATATATATATATATGGCAGTTTTATATTACCATGTCATACGGATGAACATCTTGCATTCCATGCTATCCATTACCTTCCGACTTCCTTGTTAAATTCTGCCATCCTGGTTTAAACCTTTGCTTTGTCTCCGTGATGGTCAACACGCAATACCCGCTGTCCAAAGGAGAAGCCGCAGCCGAAATGTGGATCGCCGAACCGCCATCTTTGGCCGAGGT
>JAHIAM010009747.1:0-12726 GCA_021605205.1 Aegilops longissima | reverse complement strand
GGCATAGTGATGTGCATTACCGGGGGCCGAGATACCTCTCGGCAATCGGAGTGACAAAACCTAATCTCAAATCGCCAACCCAACATGCCTTTGGAGACACCTTGGTACTCCTTTATAATCACCCAGTTATGTTGTGGCGTTTGGTAGCCCCAAAGTGTTCCTCCGATAAGCGGTTTGCATAATCTCATATTCGAGGAACATGTATAAGTCATGAAGAAAGCAATAGCAATATACTAACGATCAAGTGCTAGGCTAACGGAATGGTTCATGTCAATCCATCATTCTCCTAATGATGTGATCCCATTAATCAAATAACAACAATGTTATGGTTGGAAACATAACCATCTTTGATTAATGAGCTAGTAAAGTAGAGGCATACTAGTGACTATATGTTTGTCTATGTATTCACACATGTATCATGTTTCGGTTAATACAATTCTAGCATGAATAATAAACATTTATTGATATAGAAATAAATAATAAATTTATTTTGCCTCTAGGGCATATTTCCTTCAGTCTCCACTTGCACTAAGTCAATAATCTAGTTCACATCATCATGTGGTTCAACACCAATATTCACATCGTATGTGATTAACACCCATACTTCACATCGTCATGTGACCAACACCCAAAGGGTTTACTATATCAATTCTAGTTCACATCGCTATGTGATTAACACCAAAGAGTACTAAGGTATGATCATGTTTTTCGTGAGAATGCTTATCAGAGTCTCACATTCAGCCGTATGTATTTTTAAATATTCTATGTCTACAATGCTCGCGGAGCTACTCTATAATCGCTCTCACTTTCAATATGTATCCAATTGAGACTTAGAGTCATCGGATCGTGTAAAAACCTTGCATCGATGTAACTCTTCTGACGGGCTCTTTTATCACCTCCATAATCGAGAAATATTTCCTTATTCCTCACTAAGGATGTTCTTGACCAATGTCCGTGATCTACTCCTAGATCACTATTGTACTCCTTGCCAAATTGAGCAAGGTATACAATAGTGGTACATATCATAGCATACTTTATAGAACCTATGGTGAGGCATAGGGAATGACTTTCATTCTCTTTTCTAATTTCTGGGGTGGGTTTGAGTCTTACTCAATTTCACACCTTTGCAAACAAGAACTTTTCTTTGGTTTTCCATTTTGAACTACTTCAAAATCTTGACAAGGTTGTACTTATTGAAAAAAAACTTATCAAGCGTCTTGATCTATCTCAATAGATCTTGATGCTCAATATTAAATAACTTTCTTTGAGGTCTTTCTTTTAAAGAACTCCTTTCAAATACTCCTTTATGCTTTCAGAAAAAAATTCTACATCATTTCATCAACAATATGTTTTCACATATACTTATCGAAATGTTGTAGTCTCCCACTCACTTTCTTGTAAATCGGGCTTGCCAAAAGTCTTATAAAACCATATCTTTGATCAACTCATCAAGCTATATTCCAACTCGAGATCTTGCACAGTCCATAGTTGGATGGTGGAGCTTGCCATTTTATTGCCCTTTAGGATGACAAAACCTTCGTTTGCATCATATACAAATCTTCTTTAATAAATCCATTAAGGAATGCAGTTTTGACATCCATTTGCCAAAATTCATAAATGTGGCAATTGCTAACATGATTGGACAGACTTAAGCATCGTTCGGTGAGAAAATCTCATCGTATTTAACACCTTGAACTTTAAAACCTTTTGCAACAAGTCGAGCTTTGTGAAAATAACACTACTAGGTGTCCGTCTTCCTCTTGAAGATCCAATTTAACGACTTCGATCATCGAGCAAGTCAACAAAATCCCACTTTGTTCTCATATATGGATCCTATCTTAGATTTTATGGCCTCAAGCCATTTCGGAATCTGGGCTCATCATTGCTTCCTCATAGTTTGGGTTCATCATGGTCTAGTTGACTTCTAGAATAGGATTTAACTTTGTGCGGATCTTATTCTGAAGACCCGATTGGTAATAACTTGATCTAAAGCTTCATGATCATCATTATTAGCTTCCTCACGATTGGTGTAAGAATCACGGGAACTGATTTCGTGATGAACTACTTTTAAGGAGGGTACAATACCTCATCAAGTTCTACTTTCCTCCCTCACTTCTTGAGAAAACTTCTTCTCTAGAAAGGATCCATCTTAAAATGAATAACTTGCCTTGGATCTGTGATGAAGGTGTACCCAATAGTTACCTTTGGGTATTCTATGAAGATGCACTTTTCGATTTGGGTTCGAGCTTATCGGTGAAAACCTTTTCCATGCATCACAACTCAAACTTTAAAAAACTTAGGTTTCTTTGTTAAACCATAGTTCATATTGTGTCGTCTCAACAGATTTAGATGGTGCCCTATTAAGTGAATGCAGCTGTCTCTAATGCATAACCCACGATATTGGTAAATCGGTAATAGACATCATTGATCGCACCATATCAAAATAAAATCGGTTATGACATTCGGACACACCATAATTTGTGGTGTTCGGTGGCGTGAGTTGTGAAACTATTCCACATTGTTTAAATTGAAGACCCTCGTAACTCAAATATTCATCTCCACGATCGATGCGAAACTTTATTTTCTTTTACGATGATTTTCCCTTCCTCTGAAATTCTTTGAACCTTTCAACTATTTGACTTTGTTTCATCAAGTAGATATACCCATATCTGCTCAAATTATCTTGAAGGTTGAAAATACGATACAACGACCTTAACACTCATTGGTCGCATACATCGGTATGTATTATTTCCAACAAGTTTGTTGCTCGTTCCGAAAACGGAGTTTTAGTCATCTTGCCCAAAAGGGTTCGCAAGCATCAAATGATTCATACCAAGTGATTCAAATCCATCTTTTGGAGTTTCTTCACCTTTACACGATATGACCCAAACGGAAGTGCCACAAATAAGTTGCACTATCATTATTAAATTTGCATCTTTTGGCATCAATATTATGAATATGTGTATCACTACGATCGAGATCCAATAAACTATTTTCATTGGGTGTATGACCATTCAAGGTTTTATTCATGTAAGCAGAACAACAATTATTCTCGACTTTAAATGAATAACCGATTGCAATAAACATGATCAAATCATATTCATGCTCAACGAAAATCCAAATAACATTTATTTAGATTTAACACTAATCCCGAAAGTATAGGGAGTGTGTGATGATGATCATATCAATCTTGGAACTACTTCCAACACTCATTGTCACTTCCCTTCAACTAGTCTCTGCTTATTCTAGAACTCCTGTTCGAGTTACTAATCTTAGCAACCGAACAGTATCAAATACTCAGGGGCTACTATAAACACTAGTAAGGCACACATCAATAACCTGTATATCAAATATACTCTTGTTCACTTTGCCATCCTTCTTATCCACCAAATATTCAGGGTATTTCCGCTTCAAAGGACCATTTCTTTTGCAGTAGAAGCACTTAGTTTCAGGCTTTGGTCCAGCTTTGGGCTTCTTCAGGAGTGACAACTTGTTTGCCATTCTACTTGAAGTTTCCTTTCTTTCCTTTGCCCTTTTCTTGAAAGTAGTGGTCTTGTCAATCATCAACACTTGATGCTCTTTCTTGATTTCTACCTTCGCGATTTCAACATCACGAAGAGCTCGGAATCTTTTCCGTCATCCCTTGCATACTATAGTTCATCACAAAGTTCTAGTAACTTAGTGATGGTGACTAGAGAATTTTGTCAATCACTATCTTATCTCGGAAGATTAACTCCCACTTGATTCAAGCGATTGAAGTACCTGCATAATCTGAGCACATGCTCACTAGTTGAGCGATTCTCCTCCATCTTTTAGCTATAGAACTTGTTGGAGACTTCATATCTCTCAACTCGGTATTTGCTTGAAATATTAACTTCAATTCCTGGAACATCTCATATGGTCCATGACGCTCAAAACGCCTTTGAAGTCCCGATTCTAAGCCGTAAGCATGGTGCACTAAACTATCAAGTAGTCATCATATTGAGCTAGCCAAACGCTCATAACGTATGCATCCGCTCCTGCAATAGGTCGTCACCTAGCGTGCATTAAGGACATAATTCTTCGTCAGCAATGAGGATAAACCTCAGATCACGGATCCAATCCGCAACATTGCTACTAATCATTTTTCAATACAATTTTCTAGGAACACATATAAAAACATAGGGAAGCAACAACGCGAGCTATTGATCTACAACATAATTTGCAAAATACTACCAGGACTAAGTTCATGATAAATTTAAGTTCAATTAATCATATTACTTAAGAACTCCCACTTAGATAGACATCCTCTAATCTTCTAAGTGATCACGTGATCCATATCAACTAAACCATAACCGATCATCACGTGAGATGGAGTAGTTTTCAATGGTGAACATCACTATGTTGATCATATCTACTATATGATTCACGCTTGACCTTTCGGTCTCCGTGTTCCGAGGCCATATCTGCATATGCTAGGCTCGCAAGTTTAACCTGAGTATTCTGCGGTACAAAACTAACTTGCACCCGTTGTAGATGGACATAGAGCTTATCACACCCGATCATCACGTGGTGTCGGGCACGATGAACTTTGGCAACGCGCATACTCGTGGAGAACACGTCTTGATAATTTTAGTGAGAGATCATCTTAAAATGCTACCGCAATCAAAGCAAGATAAGATGCATAAAGGATAAACATCACATGCAATCAATATAAGTGATATGATATGGCCATCATCATCTTGTGCTTGTGATCTCCATCTCGAAGCACCGTCGTGATCACCATCGCACCGTGCGACACCTTGATCTCCATCGTAGCATCGTTGTCGTTCGCCATCTTTTCTTTCTCGACTATCGCTACCGCTTAGTGATAAAGTAAAGCAATTACAGCTTGCATTTCATACAATAAAGCGACAACCATATGGCTCCTGCCGTTGCGATAACTCGGTTACAAAACATGATCATCTCATACAATAAAATATAGCATCACGCCTTGACCATATCACATCACAACATGCCCTGCAAAAACAAGTTAGACGTCCTCTACTTTGTTGTTGCAAATTTTACGTGGCTGCTACGGGCTGAGCAAGAACCGTTCTTACCTACGCATCAAAACCACAACGATAGTTCTTCAAGTTAGTGCTGTTTTAACCTTCGCAAGGACCGGCGTAGCCACTCGATTCAACTAAAGTGAGAGAGACAGACACCCGCCATCACCTTTAAGCAATGAGTGCTCAGCGGTGAAACCAGTCTCGCGTAAGCGCGCTGTAATGTCGGTCCGGCCGCTTCATCTCACAATACCGCTGAACCAAAGTATGACATCTTTGGTAAGCAGTATGACTTGTATCGCCCACAACTCACTTGTGTTCTACTCGTGCATATGACATCTACGCATAAAACCTGGCTCGGATGACACTGTTGGGGAACGTAGTAATTTCAAAAATTTCCTACGCTAACGCAAGATCATGGTGATGGCATAGCAACGAGAGGGAGAGTATTGTCCACGACCTCGTGAGACCGTAAGCGGAAGTGTTATGACAACGCGGTTGATGTAGTGACGCCTTCACGATCCGACCGATCCAAGTACCGAACATACGGCACCTCCGAGTTCAGCACACGCTCAGCTCGATGACGATCCCGGACTCGATCCAGCAAAGTGTCGGGATGAGTTCCACAAGACCGACGGCGGTACGATGATTATGCTCTACCGCGAGGGCTTCGCCTAAACTCCGACGATATGACCGAGGTGGAATATGGTGGAGGGGGCACCACACACGGCTAAGGAACGATCCGTAGATCAACTTGTGTTGTCTGGGGTGCCCCTCGCCCCGTGATATAAAGGAGCAAGGGGGAGGAGGCCGGCCCTAGGAGGGCGCGCCAAGTGTGGAGTCCTACTAGGACTCCCTAGTCCTAGTAGGATTCCACCTCCCTTGTTGGAGTAGGAGAAGGGAAAGAGGGGAGAGGGAGAAGGAAAGGGGCTGCGCCCTTGTCCACCGGACCAGAGGGGCGCAGGCCTCCTTCCTTGGCCTCTCCTCTATTCCCGTATGGCCCAATAAGGCCCATATACTCCCGGCTTATTCCGTAACTCTCCGGTATCAAAATACCGAATCACTCGGAACCTTTCCGAACTCCGAATATAGTCGTCCAATATATCGATCTTTACGTCTCGACCATTTCGAGACTCCTCGTCATGTCCCCGATCTCATCCGGGACTCAACTCCTTCGTACATCAAAACTCATAAACTCATAATATATTTGTCATCGAAACCTTAAGCGTGCGGACCACGGGTTCGAGAACTATGTAGACATGACCTAGAACTATTCTTGGTCAATAACCAATAGCGGAACCTGGATGCCCATATTGGCTCCTACATATTCTACGAAGATCTTTATCGGTCAAACCGCATAACAACATACTTTGTTCCCTTTGTCATCGGTATGTTACTTGCCGAGATTTGATCGTCGCTATCCAATACCTAGTTCAATCTCGCATCTGAAAGTCTCTTTACTCATTACGTAATGGATCATTCCGTAACTAACTCATTAGCTACATTGCTTGCAAGGCTTATAGTGATGTGCATTACCGAGAGGGCCCAGAGATACCTCTCCACAATCGGAGTGACAAAACCTAATCTCAAATACGCCAACCCAACATGTACCTTTGGAGACACCTGTAGTACTCCTTTATAATCACCTAGTTACGTTGTGACGCTTGGTAGCACCAAAGTGTTCCTCCGTAAACGGAGTTGCATAATCTCATAGTTACAGGAACATGTATAAGTCATGAAGAAAGCAATAGCAATATACTAAACGATCAAGTGCTAGGCTAATGGAATGGGTCATGTCAATCACATCATTCTCCTAATGATGTGATCCCATTAATCAAATAACAACACATGTCTATGGTTAGGAAACATAACCATCTTTGATTAATGAGCTAGTCAAGTAGAGGCATACTAGTGACTATATGTTTGTCTATGTATTCACACATGTATCATGTTTCCGGTTAATACAATTCTAGCATGAATAATAAACATTTATCATGATATGAGGAAATAAATAATAACTTTATTATTGCCTCTAGGGCATATTTCCTTCACTTTTGTGCTAGCCTCTTAAGGCAAACTTGTCTAACTTATGTCCTGTATAGATATTGTTGCTTCCCGACGGTGTATTCAGCTTATATATTCAAGCCCTCGAGGCCCCGGGCTTGTAATATAAAGCTTGTATTATTTTAATTTGTGTCTAGAGTTGTGTTGTGATATCTTCCGTGAGTCCTTGATCTTGATCCAACATTTGGCGTATGATTAGTGTACGATTGAATCGAGGGTGCCAAAGTTGGTATCGAGCCACCAGAGGTAGCCCCCTTCCAACTCCTTGGCCAAGTTGAGTCTAGTCACCAAAAACTTTTACTAAATTGGCTGTGGGCTTACGGTCCCACGCCGCCATTGGGTGGTATTAGCATCTTTACCCTCGCCATACCGACTCAACTCTTTCTACTCGGGTTAAAATTTACTAACATTAGGATCCCGTGACCACATTCACCCCGTTGGATAAAGCCATAGTTATTCCTTAGAATAGCCTCTTGAATAGTACACACCCTGTCGGTTGACCACAAGTGGAATCCATCGAATCTTTCCTTATGCATGTTTCATCATGAATGATCCTTGTCTTTGCAAATGCTCAATGCTGAACTACCCCTTACATGTTAGCAGGATGGTTAGACCTGCTGGTCGAGGCCGGGCCAATGATCCACCACCGAATTTTTTGCCGAATGATGCAACAATTTGAGCTGAACCGGGCCCATGGAAGGAATGATGGCTCACCTCGTCCAACATGAATCAACAGCCAACCCCAAGAATTTGCAACTTCATGCGCCTCAACCCACTATTTACCGAGCTCAACTCAACCCCTTGATGCGATGATGGCCCCGACATCACATATGAAATGGAGTCTTAGTGTTGCCCCGCAAATATGTCACCTTCGGATCCTTCTTCCTCAAGGGTCCGCTGCTCAATGGTGGGACAGCCACAGCGCATTTCCCGGAACGGCATTACTTGGCCGGATTTCAAGCTGCCTTCCGTGCCTGCTTCATTCCTCGTGGAACCATGGAAGGAAGAAGCGAGAGTTCCGAACCTCACCCAAGGCAACAAGTTTGTAGATGCTTATCAACAGGAATTTCGGACTTGTCACGTTATGTCAAGAAGACATTGCAACCGATGCTCAAGCAAGAGAAGTTTCGTGATGGACTTCACCCCGATATCAAGCTAGCATTGCTCCTTCATGACTTTGCTGACTTTGCCACCTTGGTGAACAAGGCTATTGGGAGACTGGTCTTCGAACACCAGGGATCCTTTAGGCGAGTCGCGACGTTGGCTCATCTTCGGGCCCACAAAGAAGCGCCGGATATGGATTCCCCACAACATCTATCATCCAATCCCTGCACCAAGACAGTCCTATGTTGCACCTCGCCCCCTCCTCCACCCAGAGGTAGCCCTTTGGGCTGTACCACCCCAAGCTTCCTCCCAATCCAAATGATGGTCTATGCTTCAGTGACCTTCCGTGTCACCGCCCAAGAAATGCCCTTAATCAGGATCACCGGCTCCTTCAAGGTCGAATAATCAGCCCCATAAAACAATGCCGCACCTTTGGTCGTTCGCTAATCATGTTGATCCGAATGAAGCTCAAGATCAACTCCATTCGGATGGGTACTTCCATTCAGTACCGCTTCGTTTTATTCGATTCAGAGCCTCGATTCATTCATGTCGAAAATTTTGCATACGCATTTAACATTCGGCAGCCCATGAACACCGATAGTGTCGAAACCATGATTGGTCCAGACGTCCCCCTGAAATTGAAGGGCTGGAATTTCTGCTCCCATTATTCGAGTCTTCCAACATTGACCTCATTCTGGGAATGGAATGGTTGAAAGCGATACGCCTCTATCGCTTTACCAAGGTTGTTCACCTGACATCCTTCCAATGAAATAGTGCTACCATGCTCACTTGTTCAGACGCAAGCACGACTTTATGCTTTGAATGCGCCGAACGTAGCACCTCTTGAGGGAATTGAAAAGATTCCAGGTTTTTTACTTCCAAGACGATTTTAAGAACTTCCAAATAACCCGCCCGGGCTGTTGAGTTCGCCATCGATTTGAAACGGCACCGCCCTATCGCCAAACGGCCCTACAAGATGCCGCCATGAGCCCTTGAATAAGGAGGAAATCGACAAATCTCTTCGCAGTGGTTTCATTCGCCCAAGTTCCCCGCTTGGGGAGCACCTTCTTCCAAGTAGAAGGACGACGAACCGCTTGGTCCAAGACTATCGCCCTATCAACCAAGCTACAATTCGTAACAAATATCCCTTCCTCGGATCAATGATCCGATGATCAACTAGTGGATCATCGATATTTCTAAACTCGACTTGAGGTTGGGTTATCACCAGATCCGTTTCGTGAAGAGGATATTCCAAAGACCGCATTCGCCACTCGTTATGGTTCTTACGAGTACACCATCATGTCATTCGGTTTAACCAATGCTCCAGCTACATTCTCGCCCGATGAACTACATATTCATGGATTACCTCGACAAGTTCGCAGTCTATCCGATGATATCCTGTATATTCAAGAATAAAGAAGAACATGTGAACATCTTCGCCTTGTTCGAAAAGCTTCAGAGCATCAACTTTATGCCAAGTATTCCAAATGTGAATTTGGTTGCCAAGTCACCTACCTTGGTCATGTTATTCCAAGGATGGTATTGGCCAACCCAGAGCTGCTCACTATTCTTGATGGACCCTCCTAATACGCAACAAGTCAAGCTTTCACCTAGCCACCATCGCTTTGTCGGAATTTCTCCAAGATCATCAAGCCCCACTAATCTTTACAAAGGCGGTTCGACCGATGACCAATGTCGAAAGTTTCGTGCACTCAAGGACAAGCTGATTTCCAAAGGCTTGCTCCTCCCGATTCCAAGGATTCTTATCTATTGTGACGC
Organism: Aegilops longissima; assembly: GCA_021605205.1. Taxonomy (NCBI): domain Eukaryota; kingdom Viridiplantae; phylum Streptophyta; class Magnoliopsida; order Poales; family Poaceae; genus Aegilops; species Aegilops longissima. Next base: position 2,752 of record JAHIAM010009747.1, on the reverse strand, counting down.
TTCACGCCAAGGATTAGGCTGTGTTCTAATGCAAGAGCGCAGGTGATTGCTTATGCTTCCCGCTGCGCCCTCACGGGAAAACTACCCGTTCATGACCTTGAGCTTGCAAAGTTATCTTTGCAGGTATGGCAAGTTTTCTCGAATCGCTATAGATCTTCACCATCGAGTCCGGACCTTTTACTCAACCAGATCAACCTCCCAAGAGGGGGGACGGAAGCTATTATGGACTACAATCGGTATATCTTATACCCTAAGGCTAATGTAATGGCGATGCCCCGAGCCGCAAGTCATATTGCAGCAATCACATGGTCTACAAAGCTCAACCCCTTTTTATGAAGAGCTATGGCTGAACGCTCAACTAGTTCCACAGGTTTCTAAATAACCTTGTCCTCGAACCAACTCGCTGAAAGCAATTAAGTCTGCCAAGCCAAAGATGCTCACGGATTTGATGAAAAAGGATCTTGCCTTAGCGAAATCCAGAGATTTTCACTTGGTGAAGATGGAACCTTATACTAGAGATCGCATTGTAACCCCGTTCGAGCTTATGAAGAAGGTGATGAAAGAAGCGATGACACCCTCTCTATTCATCCGGAAGTACCAAGATGTATCTAGACATCCGCAAGTACCGGTGGTCTAAAATGATATATCAAGAATGTGACGCTTGCCGTCCAAAAAGCGTAACATAACCGCTGGACTTCTACAACCACTTCGATTCCTGAATGGAAGTGGATAAGATCCAAATGGATTTCCCACAGGCCTTCCCAAGTCTCATAAAGGTAACGATTATCTTTGTTGTCATCGACCAATTCTCGAAAGTTGCTCACTTTCTGCCACCAAGGAGACAATCACCTTAGTCAATTAGCAAACTTTATATTCCGAATTGTGTCACCCATGGCATTCAAGGAGATCATTGAGTGGCAGTTTATTCACTTCAAAGTTCGGGATAGTTTCCAAGAGGCAATGGGAACTCATATTACCGGAGCACTACTTATCATCCCCAATCCCAAGGCCAAGTCGAGCGAAGTCAATCAAATTCTTGAAGACATGCTTAGAGCTTGTGTTATTTCTTTGGCAAGAAGGGAAGAATCTCCCTTATGCGGAGTTCTCTTATAACAACAGCTATCAAGCCCAAGATGGCACCTTCGTTCTATGGACGGTGTCAACCCCTGAATTGGTCAAATGGGAACGGGCACTCATTGGTCCAGACATTATTCAACAAGTGAAGAGCAGGTTCGCATTGTCCGGATAATTCAAGGCGCCCTCCGCCGAAGAGCAACTATGACCGAAACACGGGGTTCAACTTATCAACCTGGTGAACAAGCTTATCTCCGGTCACCCTTTGAGATGCACTCATCGGTTCGGAGTCAAGGGCGCTATCCGCGCACATTGGTCCTTTCCGATTCCCCCGTGGGCTGGTGGCTTATCAACTTGAGTTGCCACCCAGTTTCTCATGTTCATGACGCCTTCCACGGTCGAAACCTCGCCGATGCTTCAAGGATTCTAACGTGAAGTGGATCCGAATTGACTGAAATTCAAGATGATCTCACATACAAGGAGCATCCGATCCGCATTCTTGAAGAAGTGAATGTCGAAGCAAGGTTACCAAGTTCCTCAAGGTGCAATGGTCAAATCATTCTAAGGATGAAGCCACTTGGGAACGCGAGGATAACCTCCGTGTGAATACCCACCTATTCCATTCTACCTTTAATACTGGACGAGAATTTCTTTAGAGGAGGAGAGTTGTAACACCCCAATGTAATGATGCTACAAAGAATTAAGTTAATCATTTTACTAAATAAGTGTTCATCATCATTGTCTCCTTTCTTTTAAATTCCAGTTGAATTCAATTTAAAGTTATGAGTGAAATTAAAATGCTGACATGAACAAAAAATGTTCATCATTGCCAAATAATCCACAACTAATATTGGTGGTGAACCAACATTTTGCAAAAGGTTTGAGTGGCCTAAGCTACTTAAAGCGGACCTTAATAAATTAAATTTTTTAATTTATAAATTCAACTATTCCAAAAGCCTCCCACCCTTTTGAGGCAAATTTAATTCTTTGAGATTGTTTTGGCCAAGGCATAACTTTTTGCAAATAATTTATTGGCTAAAAAAGAAAAGGCAAAAGCTGCTGGAAAAAAAAGGGAAAGCTAAAAAGAAGAAAAAAAAGGAGGTTGCAGCACTTGGCCCAAACCGCCCAAAAAGGCAACCCAGCCCACCTAACCCCCGGCCCCCCCTGCTCATCGGGGCTGGGACCGCCGTCTGGGCCGATGGCCACAAGGCGGCCATCCGCGGCTCCCCGACTACTAGGTCGCCACCCGACGAACCCTAGCTGCCCCCCATTGCCCCACGCCTCGCCTTTTTACCCACCTGCCCGAGAGCTCGGCCGCCTCCATCGATCTGTCCCCGCCTCGATCATGCCGGGAGGCCGGAGGAGCGCGCCCCCTGGTTCCCTCGACCACGGAGCTAGGAGGCCCCAGAGGCCGCCTCCACCCCTTCCCCTGGCCGCCATTTCGCTCCCGTGAACCTGGCCCTAACTGCCGATGGTCCATAGCCGGTGAGCCTTCCTCTCGCTCTCCTCGCGCATGCCTGGGCTCTAGCTAGCTCGCCGCCTCATCGGTCGTCCGCCATCGAACTCACCGTCTGCCCCCCAACCTCCACGGCTCGCCCCACTCGGCGTCCTCGCCTAACGCGACCAAAAGCGGGCTTGTTCAACGAGCCCCCGTTTTGCCTGGCCACCGCCGCTTTGC
>JAHIAM010009746.1:0-18706 GCA_021605205.1 Aegilops longissima | reverse complement strand
TGCTATCCAATTCGGACTATCTATGGAGTATTAGGTGTAAAATTTGGATATTCGTAGACGAAGAATAAGTAATCTTGTCTTCGGATTCTGTCCATTGATAGAATAAAAATGACAAGAGACTTTTTCCTGAAATCCCTGCAAAAGAAGAAATTATACCTCTTTCTATAAGATTTAATGAAAATTGATAAATCATTTAATATAATTGCTATGCTTAGTGTGTGACTCGTTATTTTTTCTTTTTTAAGAAAAAACTTAGTAATTATAGAAAATTAACTAAATAACCAACCTATTGCTTCGTATTGTCGAGATCCTAACTAAGAAACAGTCACTATATGAATAAATACCTCTATCATAAATGAGTAGATGTGTCATATAGTTGTAGCAACTGCAATTTTTCTCTAAAAAGAAAAGGGATTCTAGGTTGTGAAGCAAAACTAAAGGGATGTGGATAAAGGAGGATGATAGAAAGAAGGAAGAGGAAATAAATAAGATATAGGATTCCACTATGTATGGTCTATGAATTACATCATAAAAGGCAATGTGATAAAGCATCAATATAATAAAAATAATAGAGAATTAAAAATTGTAACTTGAAACAAGAACTACAAATTTAAAGCAATAATAAAGAGCCGCCCGGGTTAATAAAACTGAGAAAATTAACTCGGAAAGAAATTTTTTGGAAGCTCCGTTGCGGGATTCAGACCTAACCATTCAAGGAGAAGCAGTGGGAACGACAGAACCTATGATTCCATAGGATTTTATTGAAAAGAATCCTAACACTTCATTGGGTGGGATGGCGGAACAAACCAAAAAAATTGTCTTATTTGGTAAGTTTATAAATTAACAAATAAGACAGGAAAGAGTAAATATTCGCCCGCGAAATTCTTATTGAATTAGAATACTTTACCGCGATTCAATAAGAGTAAAAAATAAGGATTTTTTTAAGAAGGATTACATTATCTATAAATATAGAATTTAGATAAATATACACACACATCTGGATATATTCTAGATCTTCTTTTTGACTATATATTATATTTTCTGTTTTAACAAATTCAATATAAAAAAACCGAACTTTTCTATTATCTATTAATGTGTATCTATCCGTACCGTAATATTTTGGAATATTATGAATTAGAGAAATTTACATGCTTTCTCATTCCATTCGCGAGGAGCTGGATGAGAAGAAACTCTCATGTCCAGTTTTGCAGTAGAGATGGAACTAAGAAAGAGAACCATCGACTATAACCCCAAAAGAACCAGATTTCGCAAACAACATAGAGGAAGAATGAAAGGAAAATCCTGCCGAGGCAATCGTATTTGTTTTGGTAGATATGCTCTTCAAGCACTTGAACCCGCTTGGATCACGGCGAGACAGATAGAAGCAGGACGAAGAGCAATAACACGATATGCACGTCGTGGTGGAAAAATATGGGTACGTATATTTCCCGACAAACCGGTTACACTAAGACCCACGGAAACACGTATGGGCTCGGGAAAGGGTCCCCGAATATTGGGTATCCGTTGTTAAACCTGGTCGTATACTTTATGAAATGGGGAGTATCTGAAACTTAGCTAGAGCAGCTATCTCCATAGCTGCCAGTAAAATGCCCATACGAAGTCAATTTATTCGATTAGAGATATAGAACCCTAAAAGGGTATGGAAGATAAAAAAATGCCCGGTTTTTCTTTCTGGAAAGACAATATTTCTTTCATCCTTTTGCATTGAAATAACAAATTGAAATCAAAATAATATGATTCAACCTCAGACCCTTTTAAATGTAGCAGATAATAGTGGAGCTCGAAAATTGATGTGTATTCGAGTCATAGGAGCTGCTGGTAATCAGCGATATGCTCGTATTGGTGATGTTATTGTTGCTGTAATCAAAGACGCATTGCCCCAAATGCCTCTAGAAAGATCCGAAGTAATTCGAGCTGTAATTGTACGTACATGTAAAGAGTTCAAATGCGAAGACGGTATAATAATCCGCTATGATGACAATGCTGCGGTTATAATTGATCAAAAAGGCAATCCAAAAGGAACTCGAGTTTTGGCGCGATTGCCGAGGAATTGAGAGAATTGAATTTTACCAAAATAGTTTCATTAGCTCCTGAAGTATTATAAATACTAGTAGGCGAAATTGAGACCAAAGAATTAATTTAGTAGATTGTGTTTTACGTATATGTTTTAAAATCCAAAATGAAAAAAAAAAAAACATGTTGATTATAGAAAAATTAGGAGGAACCTAGAATTAGAGTCTTATGGGCAAGGACACTATTGCTGATTTACTAACCTCTATAAGAAATGCGGACATGAATAAAAAAGGAACAGTTCGAGTAGTATCTACAAATATTACCGAAAACATTGTTAAAATACTTCTACGAGAGGGTTTTATTGAAAGTGTTCGGAAACATCAGGAACGTAACAGATATTTCTTGGTTTCAACTTTGCGACATCAAAAGAGAAAGACTAGAAAAGGAATATATAGAACAAGAACCTTTTTAAAGCGTATCAGCCGACCCGGCTTACGAATTTATACCAACTATCAAGGAATTCCTAAAGTTTTGGGTGGAATGGGAATTGCTATTCTTTCTACTTCTCGAGGAATAATGACAGATCGAGAAGCTCGACTAAACAGAATTGGGGGAGAAGTCTTATGTTATATATGGTAATCGCCCCACCTATAGTGCTCGAATTCTATCTCGCCCTTCCTATTTTTAAAATAAAATAGAAAAATAGGAGAAAAAAAATATGACAGAAAAAAAAAATAGGAGAGAAAAAAAAAACCCGAGAGAAGCAAAAGTAACTTTCGAAGGTTTAGTTACGGAAGCCCTACCCAATGGAATGTTCCGCGTTCGGCTAGAGAATGACACCATCATCCTAGGCTATATTTCAGGAAAGATACGGTCTAGTTCTATACGAATACTGATGGGGGATAGGGTCAAAATTGAAGTAAGTCGTTATGATTCAAGCAAGGGACGTATAATTTATAGACTTCCCCATAAGGATTCGAAGCGTATCGAAGACTCGAAGGATAGCGAAGATTTGAAGGATAGCGAAGATTTGAAGGATACCAAAGATTCAAAGGATTAGGTTTTTCTTTTTTTTTTTCTAGGGTAATAAATTCTAAGTTCTAAAATTCAAGCGAAGAGACTTATTTTTTCCAAAAGATTAGATTCATAGTTTAAAAAAGGATACGGAAATATGAAAATAAGAGCTTCCGTTCGTAAAATTTGTACAAAATGTCGACTGATTCGTAGGCGTGGACGAATTAGAGTCATTTGCTCTAATCCGAAGCATAAACAAAGACAGGGGTAATCTTTCGAAAAAGAACTTTACTTTCTAAAAGTAAAAAAAGTACCCGCGAAATGTTCCAATTCCAAATAAAATAATTTCATTTAAAATAATTAAAGTAAAGGGTTTATTTTACCCTGAAACGGATATCTTTGTATCTTTTTTCCTTTTTTTTATTTCTAACTCATATTTATGAGATAATAAAATATGGCAAAAGCTATACCAAAAATTGGTTCACGTAAGAAAGTGCGTATTGGTTTACGTAGGAATGCACGTTTTAGTTTACGGAAGAGTGCACGTAGAATAACAAAAGGGGTTATTCATGTTCAAGCTAGTTTCAACAATACCATTATAACTGTTACAGACCCACAAGGTCGGGTGGTTTTTTGGTCCTCGGCCGGTACTTGTGGATTCAAAAGCTCAAGAAAAGCATCACCCTATGCTGGTCAAAGAACAGCAGTAGATGCTATTCGTACAGTAGGTTTGCAACGAGCAGAAGTTATGGTAAAGGGCGCTGGTAGTGGAAGAGATGCCGCATTACGAGCCATTGCTAAAAGTGGTGTGCGATTAAGTTGTATACGCGATGTAACACCTATGCCGCATAATGGATGTCGACCGCCTAAAAAAAGACGTCTGTAAAAGAATTAACCCGCTTTCAACTTTCATTTCAAGAGAAATAAACGATTCAATGATAAAATAATAATACTAGTCTATTATGGTTCGAGAGGAGGTAGCAGGATCCACTCAAACACTACAGTGGAAGTGTGTTGAATCAAGAGTAGATAGTAAGCGCCTTTATTATGGTCGTTTCATTCTGTCCCCGCTTAGAAAAGGTCAAGCGGACACCGTCGGTATTGCCTTGCGAAGAGCTTTACTTGGAGAAATAGAAGGAACATGTATCACACGTGCAAAATTTGGGAGCGTGCCGCACGAGTATTCTACAATAGCAGGTATTGAAGAATCCGTACAAGAAATTTTACTAAATTTGAAAGAAATTGTATTGAGAAGTAATCTCTATGGAGTTAGAGACGCATCCATTTGCGTCAAAGGTCCTAGATACATAACTGCTCAAGATATCATCTTACCGCCTTCCGTAGAAATCGTTGATACGGCACAACCTATAGCTAACTTGACAGAGCCCATTGATTTCTGTATTGATTTACAGATCAAGAGAGATCGTGGATATCAGACAGAACTCAGAAAGAACTATCAAGATGGAAGTTATCCTATAGATGCTGTATCCATGCCTGTTCGAAATGTGAATTATAGTATTTTTTCTTGTGGGAATGGAAATGAAAAACACGAGATACTTTTTCTAGAAATATGGACTAATGGAAGTTTAACCCCTAAGGAAGCACTTTATGAGGCTTCTCGTAATTTGATTGATTTATTTCTTCCTTTTCTACACGCGGAGGAAGAGGGCGCTAGTTTCGAAGAAAATAAAAACAGGTTTACTCCACCCCTTTTTACTTTTCAAAAAAGATTAACTAATCTAAAGAAAAACAAAAAAGGAATTCCATTGAATTGTATTTTTATTGATCAATTAGAATTGACTTCTAGAACGTATAATTGTCTAAAAAGGGCCAATATACATACACTATTGGACCTTTTGAGTAAGACTGAAGAAGATCTTCTGAGAATTGACAGTTTTCGTATGGAAGATAGAAAACATATATGGGACACTCTAGAGAAGCATCTCCCAATTGATTTACTTAAGAATAAACTCTCGTTTTAAATCCATTGCAATTTTTTTTCTTCTTCTTTTTCGAGTTAGAATAAAAAGAAAACAATTTAGCATCTTTGGTACAATCTATATTTTCATGAAATGGATCATAATAAAATGGATTTTAGGTATCTAGGGAAGATTCACTTGGAAGTAACTATTTCCTAGATACCTATGGTACTTCACGGTTGAATGAATCAAAAAATATCTAAAAAAGACCTAAAGTTAATGATTTATCAATGGGTAATGTTGCTCCAATACCTAACCAAAGAGCTACTACAGTACCGATTAAAAAAACGGTCGTAGCTACTGGGCGGCGAAATGGATTTTGGAATTTATTGACATTCTCTAGAAAAGGTACTGTCAATAAGCCTGTTGGCACAGAAACCATTAAAAGAACGCCCAATAACTTATTGGGTACCGTACGGAGTATTTGAAACACGGGAAAGAAGTACCACTCGGGTAATATTTCCAGAGGAGTTGCAAACGGATCTGCCGGTTCACCAATCATTGATGGCTCGAGAACCGCTAAACCTACATTACATGCAATAGTACCTAGAATTACTACTGGAAAAATATATAAAAGATCGTTGGGCCATGCGGGTTCCCCGTAATAATTATGTCCCATCCCTTTAGCTAATTTAGCTCTTAATACAGGATCATTTAAGTCTGGTTTCTTTGTTATTGGGATAGGTGAACTCTTTAGGATCCATCCCCCAAAGGAACCGGACATGAGAATTTATCATCATCCGGCTCGAGCAAGAGTGAAAGAAATAAGACCGCGGAAGATCCTTAATAGAATTAAGGTTTATAATGACTCAATGACTCTAGGCAAGAAAAGCTTTATCAGATTCTCTTTTCCGAAGTTGCACCTACAACTACTCATTGAAAATAATCCTATTCTTATGGGTAAATGCTCAATATCCAAGTGGGCTTACAAATTTGATCATGATCAATTGCTTTGTGGATTGTCTCATGTCTCTTGATTAGTTGGTATTTATCCCCTCAATATCGCAAGTTTCTTACCTCCAAACAAAATATTTACTTGTTACTAATAAAAAATCAAAAAGTTTAGCCTACATTCTTCCTTAGATCCTTCTTTACTCCGATAGTATTGCGGATCACAATCGATGCAAAGAAAATGAATGCATTTCCATACTATAATAAAAAGGTAAGTGTAATAAATAGAGAACTGGATCATGTCACATGACTTATTCCATTTCTACTCTATGGGATCTTACGGAGCCTGTTCATGGATGACATGGTTGCGGTATGATCATAGAAGATATTCTCCTCAAGTGAACCAGCCTATCCTTCCTAGGTAGGGGACTTACATGTTGATTGGATGCGGAGACACCTTTGGTTGTGAATTCTAATGTGGCAGATCCAATTCTTTATCTGCATGGCCAAATCAATAATTCAAGTCACACACTCCCATAATCCGCCTTTTTTCTTTCGTAAAATTAACTTCAACTATTTGTATTGTATAAAAATACTTTGGAGTTGAAGAGAAGTATCCAAATGACATGTGTTATTTTACAATAACCCATGCTTGTAGCAATGAAATACCAAAACCTACCTGATATGATATATGATAATTATAATTCTCTATGATATGCCTTCCTATAAAGGACCCGAAATACCTTGCTTACGTATCATTGGAAAGTGCATTAACATAAATACGGCAGTAAGCAGAGGCAGTACAAAGGTATGTAAACTATAAAACGAGTCAAAGTGGATTGGCCCACACTAGCACTTCCGCGTAATAACTCCACTAAAGGCGATCCTATTACCGGAATGGCGTCAGGTACACCTGTCACAATTTTGACTGCCCAATAGCCAATTTGATCCCAAGGCAAAGAATAACCAGTTACACCAAATGATGCAGTCAAAACAGCCAAAACCACACCTGTGACCCAAGTTAATTCACGGGGTTTTTTAAATCCCCCTGTGAGATACACACGAAATACATGCAGGATCATCATTAAAACCATCATACTTGCTGACCATCGATGAACTGATCGGATTAACCAACCAAAGTTGGCCTCGGTCATTATGTATTGAACCGAGGAAAAGCCTCTGTAACGGTTGGTCGGTAGTAAAAAGTCATAGCAAAACCGGTAGCGACTTGTACTAGAAAACAAGTAAGTGTAATTCCCCCTAAACAATAAAATATGTTGACATGGGGAGGAACATATTTACTAGTTATATCATCTGCAATTGCCTGAATCTCAAGACGTTCCTCAAACCAATCATATACTTTATTGAGATAGGTAACTAACCCGAGTCCCCCTCTAAGAGCCGTATATGAAAATTTCATCTCGTACGGCTCAAGCAGAAACACAAAAATTTTCAACGAATATTAGAAAAAAGGTTCAAAACTTCATCAGCCACTGAATTGGGTCGATTTGCCTTGAAGATATCAAATAAGAAAAATCCGGAATATCTTCTTTGTGATGATAATGCCAAAAAATCTCAAGTTGGCGCGTCTTTCTTTCTTCCTTTCCCTTATGTTGGTCATTAGAGGCTTCTTGACTTTTCTCTTCCCTATAAAGGATTTGTTTTTTTATGCGTAATATAGAAATTATCTTGTTGAGATCCTATGAATCAGTTCAATTAAAACCTTAGATTCATACTAGAGCCACGATGATTTAGTCTCAAGCTAAACAAAAGGCAAGGGTTCTTCGAATAAGAACCGCTTGATAATCATTTATTGAATCAGTGTAATGACTCGACAAAATCGAGAGAAAAAAAGTTGTCTTTTGGGCAAACAAAATTGGAAGGAAGAAAATTTCTTTTTTATTTTTATTTAAGAACTACTTGAATTTTTCAGTCTGGTTGCGAGGTCTTAATAGTGAGTATGAATCATAGTTCCATTTTTTTTTGATCCACTCTATCTATTTCGTGTTCCAGATACTAGAATAAATAATATCTGACGAATTAGAATCATCTTGATAGAGATAACAGGCCCTTTCTATGTATTATCAATAGGATCAATTCTAACAAGTCACACACTCATATTCCAGAGATACCGAAACAAAAAAATTCCGCGGTCGAACTACCATAATATCTAGAAATGTAGATCTTAAACTAGAAAGGCTTTTTTGGATGGAAAAACTCTGACTTCCTAGTTTTAGTTAGTAGAAACCTAATTGGTTAAAATTCCGTCCAGTAAAACGGAAGAATTATAAATTTCTAAAATGATAGATAGGAATATAGCGAATAAAGCCATTGCGATCCCCATAAAAGGAGTAGTCCCCCAACCCGGGGCGACTTTCCCATATTCCGAATTCAAGGGTTTCAGTAAACTACCTGCACCAGTTCGTTTTGGCCTAGGTTTAGAACTATCTTCAACGGTTTGTGTAGCCATAAATTCTATTTAATCATTGGTGTTGACTTTGTATACTATTCCGTTGTAGTTGTAAATACACGATCTTTTCGTAGATCCATTGTAATCTTGAAATTCTATAAAAATGGAAACAGCAACTTTAGTCGCCATCTCCATATCTGGTTTACTTGTAAGCTTTACTGGGTATGCCTTATATACCGCGTTTGGGCAACCCTCTCAACAATTAAGAGATCCATTCGAAGAACACGGAGATTAATTTAAGTAAGAAGTCCCCAGATAGGGGACTTCTTACTTAAATGAAATTATTTTATTCTTTTAGTTGGAGTTGGTGGAACCTTAGGTGGTTCTCGGAAGAAGATAGCGAAAAAAATTATCCCTAAAGTCGAAACTAAAAGGAACGTATAAACCAATGCTTCCATAGATTCGATCCTGGTTTATTTACAATTATAACTTCCACACCTATTCATTTGTCATTTGGGATAATTTCCCATATAAAGAAAGAAAAAGAGTCAAAGAAAGGATGGGAGATGTTTCCCATGTCAAATCAAAAAAGAGAGGTGAAAGATACTATAACAATGTGTATCAGACTGCCTGTTTCCTTGTAGTTGGATCTCCCACTTTTTGGAATGTTCCAAATTCCACTTGAGCATCCAAATCTGGATCAATACCAGCAAAAACATCTCGGAACAATGTTCTAGCGCCATGCCAAATGTGTCCGAAAAAGAAGAGCAAAGCAAAGGTAGCATGACCAAAAGTGAACCAACCCCTTGGACTGCTGCGAAAAACACCATCAGATTTCAAAGTAGCCCGGTCTAATTCAAAATTTCCCTAATTGAGAACGCCTCGCATATTTTTTTACAGTAGCAGGATCAGAATAACTTACTCCATTAAGTTCGCCACCATAGAACTCCACCGTTACACCTACTTGTTCAACACTATATTTGGATTCTGCTCTTCTAAAAGGAACGTCTGCTCTAACAATTCCCTCCTCATCTACCAAAACAACCGGAAATGTTTCAAAAAAAGTAGGCATACGGCGTACAAAAAGCTCACGTCCTTCTTTATCTCTAAAGACGGGATGTCCTAACCATCCAACAGCTATTCCATCCCCATTGTCCATTGAGCCTGCTCTGAATAATCCCCCTTTTGCCGGATTATTACCAATATAATCATAAAAGGCTAATTTTTCGGGAATTTTAGACCAAGCTTCTGATAAACTAAGATTTTCGGCTAAACCATTGCTAACTCTTCGATATATTTCTTGCTGAAAGTATCCCTGATCCCACTGATAACGAGTAGGCCCAAATAATTCGATTGGGGTCGTTGCTGACCCATACCACATAGTTCCAGCAACTACGAAAGCTGCAAAAAACAGCAGCGATACTACTGGAAAGTACAGTTTCAATATTGCCCATACGTAATCCTTTATATAGACGTTGAGGCGGACGGACACTAAGATGGAATAAGCCCGCTAATATACCCAATGTACCCGCAGCAATATGATGAGAAGCTATTCCCCCCGGAACAAAAGGATCAAAACCTTCTGCACCCCACGCTGGATTTACAGCTTGTACTTTTCCAGTTAGTCCATAAGGATCGGATACCCATATCCCAGGACCATACAAACCCGTTACATGAAATGCCCCAAAGCCAAAGCAAGCCACCCCTGCAAGAAATAAATGAATTCCAAAGATCTTGGGCAAATCCAAAGAGGGTTTTCCTGTCCGCTCATCAGAGAATATTTCTAGGTCCCAATATACCCAATGCCAGATCGCTGCCAAGAAACACAAGCCAGAAAACACAATATGCGTACCTGCCACACCTTCATAACTCCAAATACCCGGATTTGTTACAGTTCCTCCTGAAATACTCCAACCACCCCACGAATCCGTTATTCCTAAACGAGTCATGAAGGGAATTACGAACATACCTTGTCTCCACATTGGATCCAGAACAGGATCAGAGGGATCAAAAACTGCTAATTCGTATAAAGCCATTGAGCCAGCCCAACCAGAAACTAGAGCTGTGTGCATTATATGCACCGCAAGCAATCGACCCGGATCATTCAATACGACAGTATGAACACGATACCAAGGCAAACCCATGGAAATACCCCTTTAGCAAAGAAAAATAGACACGATGTCGCTTTATTTTATCGCATTGAAAAGACTATCCATATCCTATGTACCTAACCCTTCTAGGGATTCTGTGTCAGAAAGCGCGAATATTTATTTCATTCCATTAAAATAAGAAGCCAATTCTGTTCATAAGAAGAAAGAGAAGCAGATCTATTCTATACTCGATAAGTGCCAATATGCAATGGGTAACTTGGCCAATTTGGAAAAACGAAGAATAGATCGCTACCCTCTTTGTTTAGCATTCGAATCACCCATTCCTTTTCTTTATTCAATCTGTCTTACATTCCTTATATGTATAACCTTTCAATCTACGTATTAATAGAATCTATAGTATTCATATAGAATAAGAATAAAAATTAAGACAATAAACTGCGGATTCTTTCTTTCTGTTCCATTCTTACGTTTCCATATTAAAGTGTGGTTTTCTTACTTAAATTTAATAATATTAATCTAATATGCCCATTGGTGTTCCAAAAGTACCTTACCGGATTCCTGGAGATGAAGAAGCGACTTGGGTTGACTTATACAATGTTATGTATCGAGAAAGGACACTTTTTTTAGGTCAAGAGATTCGTTGCGAGATCACGAATCATATTACAGGTCTCATGGTATATCTGAGTATAGAAGATGGAATTAGTGATATTTTTTTGTTTATAAACTCCCCAGGCGGGTGGCTAATCTCAGGAATGGCTATTTTTGATACGATGCAAACGGTGACACCAGATATATATACAATATGCCTCGGAATAGCCGCCTCCATGGCGTCCTTCATTCTGCTTGGAGGAGAACCCACCAAGCGTATAGCATTCCCTCACGCGAGGATTATGCTTCACCAACCTGCTAGTGCTTATTATCGGGCAAGGACACCAGAATTTTTACTAGAAGTAGAAGAGTTACACAAAGTTCGCGAAATGATCACAAGGGTTTATGCAGTAAGAACAGGCAAGCCTTTTTGGGTTGTATCCGAAGACATGGAAAGGGATGTTTTTATGTCAGCAGACGAAGCCAAAGCTTATGGACTTGTCGATATTGTAGGGGATGAAATGATTGACAAGCACTGCGATACTGATCCAGTGTGGTTTCCAGAAATGTTTAAGGATTGGTAGTGTCCGGATTTCTTGTAAAGTTATTTCACAGCTAAATTCGTGTTTTCCTCGATTTAATAGAAAATAGAAAGACTTCATGATGAGCAATCATCAGGTTAAGATGGATCTAAACCAATCCATTTTTTTCTATATACATACAACATGCCGACGGTTAAACAACTTATTAGAAACGCAAGACAGCCAATACGAAATGCTCGAAAAACGGCCGCGCTTAAAGGATGCCCTCAGCGTCGAGGAACATGTGCTAGGGTGTATGTGCGACTCGTTCAGATCATGACTTCAAACAAATATAAAAAAAATTGAAGTATCCATGATTAGTACCAATGAATAGGATATAGCTTCTCTATCCTAGATTTCTATGGTATATGGAATTTATGGTTTCCTTTGGTGCAAATCCAATTATCTAAATTGGAAATAAGAAGCAATTCTCCCATTGGTAGCAAATGGTTATCCATTAAGCGGAGGAAATAGTAATAAAAAGAAAAAGGCTTATGCTCCTTTATCTTAAAAGAACGGACTAACAGGGTCAGCTACTTAGCCAACTTTCATAATTAAATACCGTCACTGTATGGATAACTCTTATTGTGAAAAGAGCTATTTACTCTATAATGGATAGGTAGAGCCAAAGAATGTGGACTATACAAGTTCGCAATACCTTTTGATGAAAGAAAGGGCTCCGGTGTATAGAGAGGGCCTCACCGTTTAAAAGGGAACCATAGAAACGATGGAACCCACTATTTTTTTTAGTATTATTAGAATGAATTTGTTATTTCGTATAGAAATAACTGAACGGAGTGGAATAAAAAATCGTGGTTGGGAAGGTTACTATAGCAAAAGCCATTGGAATTAATATTTTATATATCGGAATAATTAGTTTTGTTATTAATGAGAAAAAGGGTGGCTAAAAGAAGAGAAATCATTAGTTATTCATTAAGGTTAATTTGATTCAATGACCAGAGTTCCGCGAGGATATATAGCCCGGAGACGACGAACAAAAATGCGTTCATTTGCCTCAAACTTTAGAGGGGCTCATTTAAGACTTAATCGAATGATTACCCAACAGGTAAAAAGAGCTTTTGTTTCCTCTCATCGAGATAGAGGTAGGCAAAAGAGGGATTTTCGTCGTTTGTGGATCACTCGGATAAACGCAGCAACGCGGGTATATAAAGTATTCGATAGTTATAGTAAATTAATACACAACCTGTACAAGAAGAAATTGATTCTTAATCGTAAAATGCTTGCACAAGTAGCTGTATCAAATCCAAATAATCTTTACACGATTTCCAATAAAATAAAGATCATCAATTAAAGGTATAAATAAAGTAATATACTGGAATAATAAAAGAAGAATTCCCGGAGAGGGAACTCCGGGAAGATACAATAAATTAAGATTAAGTGGTAGGAATCAACGAGCTGGATTACTTTCTTTATAATATATATAGGTCTGGCCCTTTCGAATTCGAATAAAACATCAACAATCGGAACTTAAGTTCCGGTTGTTGTTTCTTAAATTTTGGTTGTTGTTTCTTAAGTTTCGATTGGAATTGTACTTTTGCGTTAATTGAGGAATATGTCTATTTTTTCTGGGTCTAGAACCTGTAATTATTGAAATTGACTGGGCTTGAAATTGCTTTTCGTTCTCATAGTTACGAAACGGTAAGAAAGATAAAATACGAGCCTGTTTTATAGCAAGAGTAATTAATCGTTGTTGTTTCAAGGTTAATCTATTTATTCGTCTCGATAATATTTTTCCTTGTTCACTAATAAATCTATTAATTAAACTCATGTTTCTATAATCAATTCGATCTCCCGGGCCAATCCGGGGACGCCTACGAAAAGGTTGTTTAGATTTACGAAAAGGTTGCTTGAATTTACGAAAAGTTTGCTTGGATTTACGAAAGGGTTGCTTGGATTTATTAAAAGTTTGCTTGGATTTACTAAAGGGTTGCTTAGATTTAAGAAAAGGTTGTTTAGATGTATACATGATTTATTCCTTATTTAAAATTTGAAAATTTGAAAATTCACTTCTTTATTTTATTAATTTAGGATCCAGAAGAAGTAGTTTTTCTTTGATCCATATCTTATTTGATTCATATTATAGTATATGAATACCCTCTATACATATGAAATAATATCTACCGGAAATCAGATGAGTTGATTTGTATTTTGTATTCTATACTATGTTTTCTTTATATATTAAATATGAAGTTCTTACTCTTTCTGTTGTTTGGAAAGATCGAACACACGATGTTCCTATTTCTTTATTTCGTGATGAGTCGTATGCTTGCGACAATAACGACAAAATTTTTTGAATTCTAATTGTCCGGGTGTATTGTGGCGATTCTTTTGAGTACTATATCTAGAAATCCCCGTCGATTCCTCATTGGCACCTTTTCGAACACAACTGATGCATTCCAAAATAACTCTGATTCTAACATCTTTTCCTTGGCCATGAACCTCCTTTTCTTTTTGGATTGACTTAACTTAATTCTTCTACTTATTCTTTTATTCTTCTATTTTGAATCCGAAGAAGAAGAATAAAATTCATTAGAATAATTTTTTTTATTCTTAAATTAAGTAATAAAAAATAGAGAAATAATTAAAGAATACAATCCTTGTCGAATTAGCAAAGATTTTGGTTCGAAATCCTTTCATTTAATTAGCCAGCCCCGCCTTTTCTATGCTCTGATTTCTGAGGCCTTATTTAGCTTGGGTACCCTTTAAATTGAATTTCTATTTTCAAAATGGGGTTTACCAAATTTTAATGACTCTGAGGTTCAACCCAATCCATCTTTTCTTTCTTTTCCTTCCGATACTAAAAAAGATTGAAAAGGATCAAATTTTGTCATATCACGAAGAAATCTATCCCTCCCATAGCAATAACTAGAATTAAAAAAAAGGGAATGACAAAGCATCTGGGAATAAACGATTAATTTCTATCAATAAACCTGCTAAAGCACCAAACCATAGAGTACTTAGCACGGGTGCTACAGAGAGATATGTTTTTATATCCCGCATTGAAAATCCTCCTTCCTTGTTGGAATACATATATGATCATAAACTCTTGCCCAAGATTGTTATGCTATATATAAAATGAACCATATCGACGAAATTTTCCTATCCCTAAAAAAGAAAAAGATGACCCCTTCTTCCTATATATTACCAAGGAAAAGTAATCCTTCTTTTATAGGCGAAATTATATTGGATTTTATATGTATATAATTCCTTAATTATATGAGACCAAAAAGAAGAAATGACACGAGGGTTCTATATATAGATAGAGAAAGAAAGAAGAAGAAAATAGAAAGAAGAAGAAAATTATGATATGGAAAAGAAGACAGGAATTGTGTACAATGGCATTGTACAACAATTTAATTTGGAAAAGGGATGTAGCGCAGCTTGGTAGCGCGTTTGTTTTGGGTACAAAATGTCACAGGTTCAAATCCTGTCATCCCTACCTATTACTTCTTTCTTCTTTATAGGCAGTAGCGACGAGATCAATTAAAGTAAAGTGGGTATAACTTGAATTTGTGGAGACTATACGTACGTGAGATACATTAGGAATAGAAAAGATTTTCTTTTGAATGAATGAAAGCGCTCTTAGTTCAGTTCGGTAGAACGCGGGTCTCCAAAACCCGATGTCGTAGGTTCAAATCCTACAGAGCGTGATTCCATCTATTTTATGTCGAAGCAGAGTAAAATAACTTAACAAAATTGAATTGTAACTCCATTTCAATTTGACCTCCTCCAGACCAGAGAGGAGGTCAATCAAAAAAAATGACTCAATCAAAGATCCAACTGATCCCCACGCCTGTATTGCAAATACGCAGTCACGAATAATCCCGCTAAAGTAATAGGAATTAGGCCTAAGACGATTCCAAATAGAAAACTTCAATCATTTCGATTTGTTCGAGGGATAAAAAAGAGTACGATCTATCCTAAATAGTACTCTAAATTATCCACGAATCTCAATGACCAAGAAAAGAATTCCTAATTAGTCTGGAAAAGAGTCGTAGAATGCCAGGAATCCCAAAGAAAGATTTTTCTTTTCTGAATTATAATTATTCAGTCAATTCAAATAAGGCGTATCTTGTTCAAGCCAATAAATAGAGCTGGGGTTATAGTTAAAGCAGCCAGTAGAAAACCAAAATAACTAGTTAAAGTAAGCATGAAAGAGTTAAATTCCATTTTTTTTTTTACTACACTACATATGTTGGTAAAGCATTTACCTAAGTTATGGAAAATTCATAATTCATCAGTTATTTTAGATAATACTAAAAAACAAGATAGAGTAAGATACAGAAGTGTAAAAGAAAGTGGATTCATCAGATGATACATGAGTCCCTAATTCCGAATCAAGAGATTTGTTGTGGAATTTGTCAATTGAGTAAAGTAATAATATTAAGAACTAGATCATCTAACCCCATTGAATTTCATTTTTTCATTCAATTTTCAGGGAAATTTTTGAATAAGAGATAAATAAACAATTGAATTTGAAAAAAAAAACTTCTTTCTATTTTGGATAATTTCTTTTTCAATAGGACCCTCTTTTTGGAGTGAACGATCGAATATTCCCCTATTCCTTCTTATTTTAACTGATTGTATTCCATATGGAATAAGAGGAGAACAAAAGCATTCCACGACCTGCCAAGGGGCTGTTAAAAAAAAAAGAAAGCTCTTCCTTGAATTTACTTTATTTTTATTCCTTTTTCGAACTCCAACCAAAGTAGATTCGAAGACGAGTCACTTCAATTATCCTTTTAAGTTCTATTCTATCTTCTGTCTTTCCTATTTCATCTCGTAAAGTTCCGCGCTCGCAGTTTGGTCAAGAAAGTTAGACCTAATCCAACAAACAATACAAGGATGAATTACGAATTATGAAAGGATAGATTTCACATATACTTGTCCTTGTATTGTGTCAGTATGAGAATATCCTTCCTAAATTTTTTATCCAAACCTATTGATCATTAACTTAGATTTTCCCAAGATTTTGGCTGCTATTCCGAATTACTCTATTATTCCGAAGCCAATGAAAAGTAAGTAGAACCTACAAAAATGGGGTTTTCTATTGATGCCTTGAATAACATATAGCTTACCTATAGACAAAAAATAAAATAAAAAGTAATTATGTTTCGGAACCAGGCAAAACCAGATTGCTGTGCCATAGGAAGGATAGCTATACTAATTCGGTATACTCAAAATACACCTTTGGTACAAAATTGACAATCTCACAAGGATGAAATATCAGTAATTTTCTATTTACTGGTCGATCCCATCTTTTACGGAATCAATTCCTTTTTTGAATGTACAAAATTTTGGGAGTTCAGCATGTCTGGAAGCACGGGAGAACGTTCTTTTGTTGATATTATTACCAGTATTCGATACTGGGTTATTCATAGCATTACTATACCTTCCCTATTCATTGCGGGTTGGTTATTTGTCAGTACGGGTTTAGCTTATGACGTGTTTGGAAGTCCTAGGCCAAACGAGTATTTCACGGAAAGCCGACAAGGAATTCCGTTAATAACCGACCGTTTTGATTCTTTAGAACAACTCGATGAATTTAGTAGATCCTTTTAGGAGGCCCTCAATGACCATAGATCGAACCTATCCTATTTTTACAGTGCGATGGCTGGCTATTCACGGACTAGCTGTACCTACTGTTTTTTTCTTGGGATCAATATCAGCAATGCAGTTCATCCAACGATAAAACAAATTCCAACTATAGAACTATGACACAATCAAACCCGAATGAACAAAATGTTGAATTGAATCGTACCAGTCTATACTGGGGTTTATTACTCATTTTTGTACTTGCTGTTTTATTTTCCAATTACTTCTTCAATTGAGAGAAAGAAAGAGACTAATAAGAATTCTCTTATCCCATTTGGAAGGATACCATCCTTATAACTACCCATGACTGTTTTTGTCTCTAGCATGACCAATTGATAAAATGTGGAGGAAAGTAGGGGAAATGGCCGATACTACTGGAAGAATTCCTCTTTGGCTGATAGGTACTGTAGCTGGTATTGCTGTGATTGGTTTAGTAGGTGTTTTCTTTTATGGTTCATATTCTGGATTGGGTTCATCTCTATAGTAATAGTAATCGGAGGGACCAGATTGTAAACATGAAAAAGTAGGAGCTTAGCGGGTCCTTACCCCCCTTTATCTGATTAGAGCGGAAAGGACCCGCGGAATTTTTACTCTTATAACGCGAATTGAATCTATTCGATTCACTCTTATGAAGCAACAAGAAAAAGAGATCACTCGAGGATCCAATATCTTATTCCACGAAGGAAGTATCCTGAAAATCCTTGATTTAGTTTCGAGTAATAAACTAATAAAACCTTAATCAAAACTATTCAACTAGCCTAAAAATAAAAAAAACCTTCAATGGAAGAGTTTACTTTTTTTTTTGCAAAATTTCTGTAAATTTGAAGTTGAACTTAATTAAACAAGCCAAGCAATTTGCTCACAATCACAAGAAATTTTTCCCCCGCCATATTTTCTTCCCCTCTGTTTGTCCACTACCTCGGCTAAACCTAAGCAAAAGAAAAGAGGTCCAAGAGACAGACCCGAATAAAGAAGAAATAGTAATCTTTGACGAATTAGGAAGAAAAGGATTCTTATTTTGATACAAGAAGAATCGGCACAAGAAAAAGGCTTTTTCTTGTGCCGAATAGACGATTAAGAAGACCTGCAATCCCTCCGAAAAGGAAGAAATTTTAATTTTATTGTTCTCGCCTTTGCCTTGGATTCTCTTCTTTTGCATGGGATATAAATAAGGAATTCCAGACATCTCATAAACAAAAAGTAGTCTAAACAAAAAAAGGATTTCCAAAATAGATCATAGATAATTCTAGCAATTGCCAATAAATCGAGGCTTTTACCAACTTGATGGTAAGAAATCCTGGACCTAGAAATTCATTTCGTACAATTGAACCTTTTCAAACTGTTTCTTTTGAGAACCAAAAAACTTGTGCCAAAATAACGGATGCGAAGAAGAACAAAAGGCCTTGGACACGTAATGGATCCTGAAGCACGATTTCTGCGTCCCCTGACCAAAACCTCCCACATTAGGATTGCTTGTTAATG
>JAHIAM010009743.1:0-13242 GCA_021605205.1 Aegilops longissima | reverse complement strand
CGGAGTTGATGTTGATGAAGGCCCTCGTCCGAACATGATGATTGGAGGTAGGGAACAGTCCTCGGTCAAGCCAAGGTGATCAGTCGAGGCGGCGACGAACACGCCGACGTGGCAGTTGATCTGCAGGCGAGCCATTGATCCTTTTGCCGATCATACAGCAGAACTCTCAATGAAAGCACCATTGTCGGTGTCCAAACCGGCAGATCTCGGGTAGGGGGTCCCAAACTGTGTGTCTTAGGATCGATGGTAACATGAACACGGGATTTTACCTAGCTTCGGGCTCTCTCGAAGAGATAATTACATGCTGCTTGCTTGATTTTGATGAGTATAGGGGTCACAAGAGTTGATCTACCTCGAGATCATACGTACTAGAGGCCTAGGATAACAAGAGTCCTAGTCGAATACGCTGGTTGAGAGGAGTCCTTGTCTTGATCACCAAGTCTTGTGGAATCTTCCTCGTGTATACAACGGCTGTCCGAACTAGCCCATGAGTAAACGACCAATGGGGTCCTCGGCCCAATCCAACTGATCGGGAGACGATGTTGCGAGCACCCCCTGGTCTAGGACACCGTCAGTGGCTGATGCCATGCGAAATGTCCTCTAGCTATTGGCCAGATCATCGGGCACAAGGGTACGTATCGTACAGCAATGAGTTCTCGACAATTAAAGCTCTTGCACATCGTCTCAAACTCCTCTTTCGCTGGAATCTTGAGACATTTCACACATTTGTAGCATCGGACCATGTACATGCTGAAGTAGTACTTCAAACCTTGTTTCGTTTGTCAAATCATCAGAAGTTAGTTAAGGGTGACACATGCACTTTTTGTTTCTTTTATCAGGTAAGACAAACAGATTATATGAAATACGGATTTGAATTTACATGGTTTGGAAATCCGATCAGTTATCTAATGAAGTAAGAATATAAATGTAGATGGTTATGAAATCTATAGAACGGAAAAATAAGAAGAAATGGCAAGCACGCGTAGACTTTTCTCAAGTTCCATATTGCCAACTTGTGGACAAACCTCCTGTACTTCATCCATTTATCATAATCATAAGGCTCGTTAGTAAACAATCAATATTTCCTTGCAATAGTTTGGTGTTTAAACAAATTATAATTCGAGCAGCATATTTTCTGTAGTATGATAAATTGAACCAAATATGAACTGTTACTCCCTTCACCTCAAAATATAGTGCACATTACCCATGGTCAAATTGTGCAAGCATTGTTCAAAATCTATGGCGCTCATTATGTTCGTGTCAACGGTAGGGGAACCGTTCCCCTTCCGCCGTGGTACGGAGGCGAGGGCTCGGAGGGTCACAACCACACACCTGGCCACCAAAGAACAACAATCCAAAAAGAGTCAGAACTATATGTAACTGCCAACCTCCACAAAAAATTGATGTTCGGACTCAGAACTTAGGAGCACCCAACAACCCTAGTGCCACTCTCCCAAAGAACCATACGTCCACGGGAGGTCCAATGAGGTCACAACACACAAGGCGCCATCGCGCCCAACCCGAGACCGGTTTTGGCATTTTGCTAGAGCTACGGGTCAGGGTGGATAGGAGATACCTCAATGGTGCCTCTAGGGAGAAAATTAACGCACACACACACACAATCGTGTCACAGTGTCCAGAGAACCAACCAAGGATTTCTCTAGACTCGAGCTTACAACACCAACCCCGCTAGCACCTGATCAACTGACCAAGGCTGCAAGATAGACAAGGCAGGTGTGGGGGCGAATGAGTTGAGGAGGATATGATCTTGACCTTCTAATCTGGAGGGGAAGGGGGGAAATCTGGGTCGAGAGCACAACCAATCAAATCTAGGCCACTAGTGTAGAAAAGTTAGCCGTCTAGCACATCCGACGCACGCTACCTTGCCATCTAGGGTGCCTCCTACGTGTCCTGGGTTGTCTGCAAGGGAATGAAGCGGCAAAAACCTCACCCCAACCTTCATCACCAAGCACGCAAGCTTGCCCGATGAACACCTCCGGTGGCAACATGAGAGGGAGGGGGTGGAGGGGGTGGCAGTGTTTGGGAAACCCTAGTCGCCTCAGAGTCCCCTAATTCATTAGAATGATAGGAAAAAGCTCAAAGCCAACCAGGCACAAAGTTGTATCAAAATATCAAGAAGCCTTGGGAGAAAAATGTGAGGGCCCTCAAGACATCCCAAGGACATCCACTAGCAAGCAGCGCAACCTGAAATCAAAAATATCTCGACAAATTTGTTGCATTCATTTCTATAGTTGATCCATTTTCTTTAGAGAGAAAGACGATCATATTATTAGTCACCCTAGAAAGAATAGGTTTTGACATAAATCTACTTAGATCCCGACCTAGGTCAGAAGAAAGAAACTAGAAAGAAGAATAAAACCATCTAGGGTGCCTCCTACGTGTTCTGGATTGTCTGCAAGGGAATGAAGCGGCAAAAACCTCACCCCGACCTTCATCGCCAAGCACGCTTGCTTGCCCGATGAACACCTCCGGTGGCAACATGAGAGGCAGGGGGTGGAGGGGGTGGCAGTGTTGGGGAAACCCTTATAACCATAGAGTCCCCGGATTCATTAGAATGATAGGAAAAAGCTCGAAGCCAACCAGGCATAAAGTTGTATCAAAATATCAAGAGGCCTTGGGAGAAAAATGTGAGGGCCCTCAAAACATCCCAAGGACATCCACAAGCAAGCAGCGCAGCCTGAACTCAAAAATCTCTCAAGAAATTTGTTGCATTCATTTCCATAGTTGATCCATCTTCTTTAGAGAGAAAGACGATCCTATTATTTGTCACCCAAGAAAGAATAAGTTTTGACATAACTCTGCTTAGATCCCGACCTAAGTTAGAAGAAAGAAACTAGAAAGAAGAATGAAACCACAATCGAATTGCGGAATTACCTCCTCAACCATGATTCCTAGGGTGAGCTTCCTTGAGGACGTGATTTAGGTCCACGGTGGTGGTTAACAGATGGGAGGTAGAATGATGATAGTTTGGGGGTACTTATGTTGAGGTAGATAAGGTGATATTTATAGAGAATGAAAGAAGCACAATTGCAAATACTCTCTCTATTGGTAAAGAAAAAGGTGTGGAGGTACCAATGAATGGTCAATGTAAACCATGGTGCCTATTCATGTGGCGATGGAGATGTAGGACAATTCTAAATTCACCCATTTTTAGGTCTAACGGGAACTAATTTACTATAGACATATGACCTATACATGGCTATATTTATGGGTTATGCAAACATATACAGGTAATAGTTGTTATTGATAAAATTTATTAGCGTCAGTCAAATTGTTTTCCTCGAGAGAATATAGTAGCACTAATCTCGTTGGAGAGGATTTCGTCATTTTAGCTAGCATTATGTATGTGATGAGATATATGTTTATCGACAACAAATGGATTTGTTGGTACCAATGAATTGGTTTTATTGATAATATTTTGTGCTATTTCATTTATAGTAGATTTCGACATTTATTTTGCAACAAATCTATGCGGTGAGATAAAGATGTTAACTATTGTAAAAAGAAGATGGGGATAAAAAATAGTACACGCTATCGATGAGGACCATTTCTATTTTTCACAAATGAGTCTACTAGACATATGCCTCAAAAGTTTTATGAAAAAATCTACAAGAAATGCTTAAATATCTTATGTTAAGAGCGACATTCATGGTTAAGATTATGAATCATATGACTGCAATGAATGCAACATAACTCTATTGAGGTCACAGACATAACTTAGAAAGATGGACATCAAAAGTAAATTTGTTCACTATAAATGTGACATACAGTTGGTCATATGTATTTAGTTTTAACTATATATGTGGTGTACACATAAAATGTAAAATTGCTAATTGTTAATATGACAAACACAAAAAAAGTGAAAAAAATTACTATAAATGTTACATACAAATAAAGACTTTGGTATTCGAAAGAGACGACTGAGCTCCTGAGCATGCATATACAAAAAGGCACGTGTAATCAAGGTGAACAATTTGATTCAAAACATGAGTGATTAATTAATAACCCACACTCAAAGCAATCGAAAATCAAACACTGTGATGCAGAAATATTACATTATTAAGCACCATGCATGACACATCGACATCCATAGAGTTGATACTTCCACATTACCTATTTGCTGCCACTACCACTCGTATAGTACCAGTAATCAGAATGCGGCACATCCATCTCCTCGAACAATTATCTCTTAGCCTTTGGAGCCGTCGACAAGAAGTTCTTTCACACGGTCTCCTTAACGTTCTTGAGCATAACAAAGTAGAGCTTCGATGTCAATAGCTTTGCCGTATACAGCGAGTTGTCCTGCATGAACTTCTGATCATTGCCAGCAGCCCACGCTCGCTTCCTGTTTGGCAGCAAGTACTGGTTGTACATCTTGGATAGGCCATCCTGCATGATCACCAGTCTCTCCATTTCTAGGCGCGACCGCGGGATGATTGTCTCATCCATGACCCAGATGCGGCTGCTGCCATGCGAAATGTCCTCTGGCTATTGGCCAAAGCATCGGGCACTAGGGTACGTGTCGTACAACAATGAGTCCTCGACAATTAAAGCTCTTGCGGACATTCTCAAACCTTGTTTCCTCTGCCAAATCATCAGAAGTTAGTTAAGGGTGACACATGCACTTGTTGTTTCTTGTATCAGGTAAGACAAACAAATTATATGAAGTACGGATTTGAATTTACATAGTTTGGAAATCCGATGAGTTATCTAATGAAGTAAAAATATAAATGTAGATGGTTATGAAATCTATAGAACGGAAAAATAAGAAGAAATGCCAAACACGCGTAGAATTTTCTCAAGTTCCATATTGCCAACTTGTCGATAGACCTCCTGTACTTCATCCATTTATCCTAATCATAAGGCTCGTTAGTAAACAAACAATATTTCCTTGCAGTAGCTTGGTGTTTAAACAAATTAAAATTCGAGCAGCATTTTTGCTGTAGTATTATAAACTGAACCACATATGAACTGTTACTCCCTTCACTTCAAAATATAGTGCACATTAGCCATGGTAATTTTTACAAGCATTGGTCAAAATCTATGGCGCTCATTATGTTCGTGTCCACGGTAGGGGAACCATATCCCCTTCCGCCTTGGTACAGAGGCGAGGAGTCGGTGGGTCACAACCACACACCTGGCCACCACAGAACAACAATCCGAAAAGAGTCAGAACTATGTGTAACTGCCAACCTCCATAAAAATTTGATGTTCGGACTCAGAACCGAGGAGCACCCAACAACCCCAATGCCACTCTCCCGAAGAACCATACGTCCACGAGAGGTCCAATGAGGTCACAACACACAAGGCGCCATCGCCGCCCAACCCGAGACCGGTTTTGGGATTTTGCTAGAGCTCCAAGTCAGGGTGGAGAGCAGAGACCTCAATGGTGCCTCTAGGGAGAAAATTAACGCACACACACACAATCATGTCGTAGTGTCCAGAGAACCAGCCGAGGATTGCTCTAGACTCGACCTTACACCACCAACCCCCGCTAGCACTTGATTAACCGACTAACTGAAAGATAGACAAGCCAGGTGTCGGTGTCAAAACCGGCGGATCTCGGGTAGGGGGTCCCGAACTGTGCGTCTAGGCAGATGGTAACAGGAGACAAGGGACACGATGTTTTTACCCAGGTTCGAGCCCTCTCGATGGAGGTAAAACCCTACTCCTGCTTGATTAATATTGATGATATGGGTAGCACAAGAGTAGATCTACCATGAGATCAGAGAGGCTAAACCCTAGAAGCTAGCCTATGGTATGATTGTTGTTCGTCCTACGGACTAAAACCCTCCGGTTTATATAGACACCGGAGAGGGCTAGGGTTACACACAGTCGGTTACAATGGGAGGAGATCTACATATCCGTATCGCCAAGCTTGCCTTCCACGCCAAGGAAAGTCCCATCCGGACACGGGACGAAGTCTTCAATCTTGTATCTTCATAGTCCAGGAGTCCGGCCATCCGGACACCCCCTAATCCAGGACTCCCTCACCAGGTGTGGGGGCGAATGTGTTGAGGAGGATATGATCTTGACCTTCTAATCTGGAGGCGAAGGGGGGAAATCTGGGTCGAGACCACAACCAACCAAACCCTAGCCACTCGTGTCGAAAAGGTAGCCATCTAGCACATCCAACGCACGCTACCTTGCCATGTAGGGTGCCTCCTAGGTGTCTTGGGTGGTCTGCAAGGGAATGAAGCGGCAAAAACCTCACCACGACCTTCATCGCCAAGCACGCAAGCTTGCCCGATGAACACCTTCGATGCAACATGAGAGGGAGAGGGTGGAGGGGGTGGCGGTGTTTGGGAAACCCTAATCGCCCCATAGTCCCCAGATTCATTGGAATGATATGAAAAAGCTCGGAGGCAACCAAACACAAAGTTGTATCAAAATATCAAGAGGCATTGGGAAAAAAATGTGAGGGCCCCCAAAACATCCCAAGGACATCCACTAGCAAGCAGCGTAGCCTAAAATAAAAATCTCTCGAGAAATTTGTTGCGTTCATTTCTATAGGTGATCCATTTTCTTTAGAGAAAAGACGATCCTATTATTAGTCACCCTAGAAAGAATAGGTTTTGACATAAATCTGCTTAGATCTGACCTAGGTTAGACGAAAGAAACTAGACAGAAGAATGAAACCACAATCGAATTGTGGAATTACCACATCAGCCATGATTCCTGGGGTGAGCTGCCTTGAGGACGTGATTTAGGTCCACAGTGGTGGTTAATAGGTGGGAGGTAGAATGATGATAGTTTGGGGTACTTATGTTGAGGTAGATAATTAAGGTGATACTTATGGAGAATGAAAGAAGAACAATTGCAAATACTCTCTATATTGGTAAATTAAAAGGTGTGGAGGTATAAATTAATGGTCAATGTAAACCGTGGTGTCTATTCATGCGGCGATGGAAATATAGGCAAACTCTAAATTCACCCATTTTTAGATTAAGCGGAAGTAATTTACTATAGAGATATGACCGATACATGGCTATATTAATGGGTTGTGCAAATATATACAGGTGATAGTTGTTTTGATAAAATTTATTAGCGTCGATCAAATTGTTTTTCTTGAGAGAATATAGTAGCACTAATTTCGTTGGAGAGGATTACGTCATTTTAACTAGCATTATGTATGTGATGAGATATATGTTTATCGACAACAAATGGATTTGTTGGTAACAATGAATTTGTTTTATTGATAATATTTTGTGCTATTTCAATTTTAGTAGATTTTGACATTTATTTTGCAACAAATCTATGTAGTGAGATAAAAATGTTAACTATCCTGAAAACAAGATGGGGATAAAAATAGTACACACTACCGATGAGGACCTTTTCTATTCTTCACAAATGAGTCTACTAGATATATGCCTCCAAAGTTTTATGAAAAAAATGTACAAGAAATGCTTAAATATCTTATGTTAAGAACAACATTCATGGTTAAGATTATAAATCATTCGACTACTATGAATGCAACATAACTCTATGGAGGTTGTAAAACCCCCAGTGTCATGCTACAGTAATCCCCTGTTAATGGTGCCATGTCATCATGTTACTGTTGCTAATCTTCACTTGATCCAAATCACAATTCAAATTCAAATCCAATCTAAAGTCAAAAATTCATATTTGTCACATGAAATCTAAAATGTTCATCTTGTGCCATATAATTCATGACAAATATTGGTGGTGAACCAACATTTTGCAAAATGTCTAAGTGCCCTAAAATGGATAAACAGTGGCTAAAAACAATAGATTAAATGCCTCTTTAATTTATAAAAATTCAAACTAATTCAAAACTTCTTCCAAACTTTTGTGGCAGTGCCAAACATTGCATGGTATTTATGTGGACAATTCCCATTTTTTTACAAAGATCATTTCAGCGCCCCAAATATTAGAAAACCCTCTCTGTAAAAGAAAGTCAAAAAATAAGATAAAAAAGGAAAGGAAGCCCCTGTCTCCCTGGGCATTGGCCCATCTGGACCAGCGCGGCCCAGCCCACCAGGCGCCCCTGTTTCCCTCCACCTCTATTCATGGGGCGTCGTGGACGCCGAGCGGTCGCACATGGCCGGGATGGCCACGTGCCGGCCATCCGTCGTCGTCCCGCACGGATAAGGTCGCCGGCGACGCCCGTGCCAACCATAGCCCACCTACTTCCCCGTCTCCCCTCCCCCACTTGCCTCCTCGCCTTCCAGATCCACCCCGCTCTCCCTCTGGCCTCTCTCCCCCCCACGTTGCCCGACGCCGTCGTCGCCGTTCAACGTCGATCCCGCGGCCACCGGCCACCCCGCGCCAAGCTGGCATGTCCATGAGCTCCGCGCGTTCGTCTGATCGCTGGGGCAAGCCGTTGCTGCGAACACCGCGAGCCCAGATCGAACCGGCATCCGCCTCGGATCACGGAGCTCCACCGCTCCGTTAATCGCCTCCCTGCGCTACAAAGCCGTCGAGGCTTTTCTTCGCCGCACGGTGAGCTCCGCCTCCTCCTCCTTCGCCGCTCTTTTCGCGCCGCGTAACCGCCATCGCCATGGATGGCGGCGGCTGAGCCCGCCCGCGCAGCTAGTCGGCGTTCTTTGTAGTCGTTGCCAAGGTCGGGCAAGCATGTCAGCGTGCTCGGGCGCCTCATTGGTGCCGCCGAGCCTCGGCTCGTCTCTGGTGCCCTCGTGGCGGAGATGGCGAACTCCGGCGTCCGCCTCACGCGCGCCGTCATCGTTTAGGCCTTCCCGAGGCCAACCGTTAGCGCCACGCGACGCGCCTCCTCCCCTCTTTGAACGCCACCTCGTGCACGCAAAAGCGGTGGCCGTGGCGCGTTTCTGGCGAGTTCGAGGCCACGCTGCAGCAGGTTTGGTCGCGGCGTGATTCGGCGCCGACGCCGCGAGGCTGACTCGGCGGACGTATGGGGCCCGAGCCATTGACGGGTGGGCCAGTTGACTCATTGATGGGTTAACCCACGACATGTGGGGCGAGTCAATAAAACGTTTAGATAAATAGAAAATTTGTTAATTAAATTTATTAACTAATCTATTCACCAATTAGACAACGGCGATGGGACCGGCTTGTTAATTAGTATTAGATTAGTCCAATCAACCTTTGCTTAATTAGTCCGATCAGCGACCGGTGGGTCCCATGGACCCACAGTCAGGTTTGACCCGATCAACCGTCCTATTGATTGCTGACATCACGTACGTCATGTTGACATCATATTCCGTTTACATTAATATAAATAAATTCAGAAAATGGTTTAATCTTTGAAAATTCATAGAAAATAAACCGTAACTCTGGATGAAAATGTTTTCTACATGAAATTTGCTCGTAAAATCCAACGAGTCCCAATATGCGGTCCGTTCATCATCACATGCCTCTAGCATGCTGAGCATGGAACATTTCCCTTCGGTCATCTCGTCTCATGGAATCCTAACCGGAATACATTCGGTTTAATTCTTCACCTATATCGTAGCCATCGTTAGGTCACACCGGCACAACATATTGCCACGTTATGCTTTGTGATGTTATGTTTGCTTTATATTTATTGTTTCTTCCCCTCTTCTCTCTGGTAGACCCGAGACCGATGCCTTGTGATTTACTAAATCGACGATGACCCCTCCTTGCCCGAACAACCGTGCAAGCCCCCATCGATCATCCCGATATCGCCCATTTCCTTTCTCTCATGCTTGCATTAGATTTTGCTACTGTAATTGTTTGCTCCTATTCTGATGCATAGCCTGCTTTTGTAACCTGATTATTGTTACCTACCTGCTTATCCTAAACTGCTTAGTATAGGTTGGTTAGTGATCCATCAGTGACCCTCACCTTGTCCTTGTTGCCCCTGCTTCATCATCGAAGACCTGATCAACTGGATCGAAGACCAGGCCCCGGCACCGCACATCACTTTCCCCTTAGTTGCTCAACACTACTGGGTTACTATCGAGTGCTGAGGGTGAGACCTCTTCAGCACTTCTGATGTTAACCCTGTAGTGTAGCTATTCGGTCGTGGTCATCGATGGTGATTTCCTCCTTAACCACTTCCGATACGGGTCTTTCGTGCAACCCCTCAAGTGTGAACCTCGGGGGTAGTTCCTCTTACGTTCACCTTGATGATTACATCGAGTGGAATTCACCGGGGGTGATTCCTCGGGTTTTCCCCTTGATGTTTGGACACACAGTTACTATGGTTACTATGACTTTACACTGAACCATGTTACTAAAGACGGGTCGGCCCTGAGGGGTACCCGCGCGAGCTTAATTGCGAGTGATGTGGAGACGGGTTGACCTGGAGGGTGCCCGCGAGATAATTACGAGGCGTGGCCGGGCATTCCTAGCCCTTGCCGCAAGTCCTCGAGGCGGGCAACGGTCACATCTTTGTGAGTCTCGCTTGTTACCGCTGTTCCTAATCCACTACAATTTGGATATTTGATCCAAGGGGCCTCTGGCCTGATAGCGCTAACCATCACGTGGGCATAGTATGGGCGTTCTGCGTCGTATACATCATCTGAAGCTTAATAGGCGTCGGCTGAAGGCGGCCGGGTTGGACTGCGTAAGCACCGCCTTGTTGAAGGAGGTAGCTAGGTCTGCTCACCGGCCACCCACGCAACGTGCAGGAGTTCCCGGGGAGATGGCACCCCTAGGGGCATAGGTTTAGTCCGGCGCGCTGACCTCTCTATTAAGCCTAGGTCGAGTTGCGGCGTATTGTTTGGCCAAGGCCGGGCATGACCCAGGAAAGTGTGTTCAGCCGGAGTTAATCGAGCGTGGTGGGTAAGTTGGTGCACCCCTGTTGGGAAGAAAACATCTATCGATAGCCTATCCTACGGTAAAGGACACTTGGAGTTGTATCCCGATCGATACAACTAGAACTGGATACTTGAGATGAGACATGGATATGAGTAATGGATTGTGTGATAAGCTGGATAGTATGGCTCGAGATTTCTTTCTCACGAAGTCAAGAAAGGATCTCGGCCGAGGTTGATAACACTACTACTACTTTACTTTATGCTACTCTACTCCCTCCTGTTGCTGCAAGATGGTGGTTTCCAGAAGATGCTAGTCTTCGATAGGACTAGGCCTTCTCTCTATTCTGGCATTTCTGCAGCCCAGTCCACATATACAGCCTCTCTTTGATAATGTTGCACATGTAGTGTACCTTGCTTGCGAGTACTTTGGATGAGTACTCACGGTTGCTTTGCTCCCCCTTTTCCCCCTTTCTTCTTTTTTCCTGTTGATGCAACCAGATGTCGGAGCCCAGGAGCCAGATGCCACCGCTGATGCCTACTACTACGTGGAGACAGCTGACGACCAGGAGTAGTTAGGAGGCTCGCAGGCAGGAGGCCTTGCCTTTTCGATCGTTGTTGCTTTTGTGCTAGCCTTCTTAAGGCAAACTTGTTTAACTTATGTCTGTACTCAGATATTGTTGCTTCCGCAGACTCGTTTGTATTCGAGCTTATGTATTCGAGCCCTCTGGCTTGTAATATAAAGCTTGTATTATTTTAATTTGTGTCTAGAGTTGTGTTGTGATATCTTCCCGTGAGTCCTTGATCTTGATCGTACACATTTGCGTGTATGATTAGTGTACGATTGAATCGAGGGCGTCACAAGTTGGTATCCGAGCCGACTTCCTATAGGTAGCCCCCTTTCCAGCTCCTTGGCCGAAGTTGAGTCTAGAAACCGAAAATCGTTTTATGAACTTGGTGTGTGGCTTACGCCCACGTCGCCAATCGGGTGGTATTAGGATCTTTTATTCCTCGTCTATACTCTAGGACTCTAATCTCTCGTCTATTCGGGTTAAACATTTTACTAACTCTGACATTAGGTTCTCGTACCCACTTCATCCCGGAGAGCCCCGACATTATCGATGATCGCTTGCTTCGCCAGAAGATTCTACAGATACTCCTGGATGTTTCTTGAGACCCTGTACCAACTGCCTTGCAGTTCCCGACCACCAATAATCCGCCTGAATAACATCCTTGCCTCTTGCACCTTCATCCCTAGTTGCTCCTGTTATTACAAGATACCACTAGTACTCTCCGTTGTTCCGAGAATCCTTTGTGCCTTCTGCCTTACAGCTTCTTTTCGAACTGCGGATAATTCACTTAATCGGGTTTCGTTCATCCCCAGATGTTCATTTGCTTTCCAAAATACTTGGAAATACTATCTGATCTTCCGAAAATCCTATGCAGCCTATTACCCTTGATTCTCCTTGCCTGCTTGCATTATGGATAATCCCATAAGTCTAGTAATCTTATTGGCATCCTTTGTCACTATCCTTTTGAGTCCATGGATTCAATATGTTGCGGATGCTTTCGCAATCCTTAGTCGGATCATAGAATTCATCCTTCGGCTTGGACATCATTTGACCAAGAGTTGTTTCTCGACCAATCAAATTCTGTCAATTGTATCCCTAGGGCTATTCAACTTACTTATCTTTTGATCGGGCGTCGCTTCGATCTTCTATTTTGAAATCATGATTTCTTTGCATTTAAGCATTGAATTATTCAGATGTTTCTATAATCCAAGCCTTTGCATTCTTTCTTCTTCTTGGCGAGTATCGATACTCACCTCGGATCTTTTATGGACCGCCATATCCTTGGTTGGATTATTATCCGACAATGTCCTTCATATTCATTAAACTTGTGAGTTACTGCCTCGACACATAATGCCTTTGGTAAATTCTATCATCTGTTTTGGTGAACCATGCTCGCTTTTGAGCTGGTACATTTTAATCCTGAAGTTAGTGGTATATGTTCATAAGATACCCCTACGGGTTGAACCTATGCCTTCCCTAATCTGTGAACTCGAAGAGATGTGAGTCATACTCTCCTGGTGCTTCCCCAAATAAATTTAAGCACTACGAATTCTTCGAAAACAAGGAGTGAATGAAAGGTTATGCATTGAAGAAGTGGGAGTCGACCTTGAACCTTTGTGTTCATGCCCATGGACCCGATGTAGAACTTATCATGGAAGCTGCTCGTAAAAATGATTACCCCTTGTTATAAGTTCATCTTGTATCGGTGATTTGATCATTCATAACCGTGGTTCTGACCATAGTTTCTCCTTAACTCCATTTACCGGACAAGTTAAAATACTTGTCTTCTGCAGATCATTTCATATGTCTAACCTCTATTTTTGATCTACCTCAAGTATTGCCCCTTGTTATCTCAAGTATATTGTGTCATTGCACTACCACTTGTGAATTCTCATTGGAATGATACTCCATCACATCATCCCTAGCTTGAT
>JAHIAM010009739.1:0-12661 GCA_021605205.1 Aegilops longissima | reverse complement strand
CCCGCACTTATGCTTGCTAGGCCCCGCATGTCGCTTACTCAATGGGTTCGCCACGCCAGGATCCTCATCCGTAGTATACCCTCTGTTTTATTTACTCCGCATAAAACGGAGGGAGTGGTGGTATAATAAATGACGCGGCGGGGAGGGGAGGGACGCCGGTTTGCTCTCAACTCGCGGTCCCACAAGCGAGCTAAAATGCAAGACGGTTGCTCCATTCGGTGAGCGACGTGGAGGGTCCAGCGGTGGGCTATTACGCTAACGCGATAAGAGCGATGTACATCAAAACCGATTGACGGTCGTTACCGAACCACTATTCACACCGTAACCTTCGCGCCGCCCACGCCAGCCACGCCCTAAAACCACACCAAATCTCCAGCCCAT
Source organism: Aegilops longissima (assembly GCA_021605205.1). Lineage (NCBI taxonomy): Eukaryota > Viridiplantae > Streptophyta > Magnoliopsida > Poales > Poaceae > Aegilops > Aegilops longissima. The sequence goes on along the minus strand of JAHIAM010009739.1, from coordinate 12,280 downwards.
CCCCCACCTTTCGATCCCCTAGCCCGCATCAAGCGCCCCTAGTTCGCCGGAAAGCCATTGTGTGCCGCAAGATCACTTACTACAAGATGTCGACGCCGAGCGCCGCAAAAATCACGGGCGGCGGTCGGCGCCACGCACCTTCGCTCCAAAGCTCGCTGGCGGCGGCCAATCCTCGAAGTTCTCGGAGCCAAGCTACGAGGAGGAGGAGGCCGATCCAATGTTCATGGCGGAGGTCGCAGCGCAGAAGGCCCCGGCGGTATGAGACGATGGACGCCGATTCGCGTTTGCCGGCCCGAGTCCCCATGGTGCAAAGCGGACCAGCGTTCAACATGGCGATACTAAAGGAGGGCCGGAGGCGAGGCTCAACTCAACGCGAGCGCGCGATGCCGCTGCCATCGAGGCTCTCCGCAGCGGAACCGGATGTCGTGGATGTGAACCGGCGGCGGAGGCTCAACTTGATGCGGAGCGCGGATGCCATCGCCATCAAGGCCCTCCCGCAGCGGAACCGGACGCCCCGGACTTGAACCGGGCGGCATAGGCTCGACTCGACGCAGAGCGTAGATGCTCTCTTATCGACGCCTCCCGCAGCGGAACCGACGCCCCGGACTTGAACCGGGCGGCGGAGGCTCGACTCGACGCTGAGCGCACGGATGCCGCTACCATCGAGGCCTCCTACAAAGCGGAACCGATGTCCTCGACTTGAACTGGTTGTGCTCGCCCGCAGAAGCGCCCAAGACGCTCCGCTTGAACGAGTAGCCGAGGCCGAGGACAACCACGGTGCGGAGACACACGCCGGCAACGACGGCTAGTTCGCCCGCAGCCAAAGACGACGAGGCTGTCTCTTTCCACGAGCAAGGATAGTTTTTCTTTATGTTGTTGTTTTCATGGATCTTTTGCTGTAAAACATATATTTGTTATGCAAGTCGCCGACTTGGGTCGGTCTACCATTTCAAAGCGGTTGGATGAATATTGTACGCCTCCTAACCCTTCTTTCCTTCTTCCTCACCTCTTCTTCTTCCCCAATGCATCACCGCACGGGCCGCATTTGATACTCCCCAACATGCATTTGGATAAACATACTCTATGAACGAAAATTATGTGTCAGCGATAGGATGGCTGAGTTTGGTGTGTTCACATGCAAAGACGCGGTCGCTGAGGGTGCTGCCCTTGGTTGAGTTTATGCATGCAGGAGCGATCTGGTGAGGGTGCGGTGCGACTGCAGCGCAGTGGAGCGACCATGTGAGGGTGCGGAAGCACGCGATAGCCGGGCAAGTGTACCTCCTTCTCATTTTGAAAACTTTAGGCAAGCTTGGCAAAATGTGTGAAGTTTGGCAATGCAAGGCCTAGACCCAAACAGGATAAGTACGCACGTTATAGGAGTACTAGTGTTAAAAAAGAAAGGCTGGGTTTTCCTTCGGGATTTAATCGATACAAACTCGCTTCACGGTCAATTAATGCGATTTTCTTCTCCAAAGACCAAAGAGCTAACCATCTCACCTCATCGCTGATTAATGCAGCGCCATGCAAACCAACCTTCTTAGTTCCGCATGCATGCAGGGATATTAATGTCCTTGGTTGCTAACCCCATCAATTTTGCCTCGATTAGTGTTAGTGGCCCTTTCCAAATGTAATTTTGATAATACTGGCCTTAAGTACAAAAAATGGAGGTAGTAACTATATTTGACTTCCTTCCCCATTGCGGTGACGCGATTTATATTTTTTTTGGTGGTTTGGCAAGGCGCTCGACGGAGAACACCATTGAGGGAGACCACGGTAAGTCGCTCGAAGTGCCGCCGAAGTCCGAGACAACCGCCTTTATTTGCATCCGTGAAGTCCTTTACTAGTACTACTAGGAGTAACTAATGCGGTGAGATGGCTTCAAGAAGACGATGGAGAAGCGGAGTCAATAAGAGTGAAATGATGGTTGCTTCGTCTGCTTTTTGTGATTTGACGCCTCACCGCTTTGTGATTTGTGGTAGAAGGACAGGGAGTAGACTCAGGTTTTATATGTACTACATGCGCCCAAGCATGGGAGAAAGAGGAGAGACGTTGCATTTTTTTCTTCAATCAATCAATCAATCGTGAGCTTTGGTTCCATCTTTTTGGCTTTGGCAACACCTTCCACAATGGTTCCCACGATGCCAAAAGCTATTTTCATATTTGGCTACACATTGTGGATGCCCTTAACCGCACTCACTTGGTTTTGCTCCTGTGTGCTATCTATACAAATCTCAATTATATTGATCTAAAAAATTATAGTATCGGGATTAGTAAAAGGAGGTGATTTTGCCCATGGATGGCGGGGAGGTTTTTATTTGAGCAATGCTACATCCACGTAACGGTTTACGAAGTTACTTAACTGATGTGATGTGGGACTATTTGATTGGATTAAAGGAGAGGATTAGGTCCACCCCACCAAAGCTGGGGGGCATATATAGATTAGATAGAAAGTATACGTAGCAGCCACGTAGCCTTTGTAAGTCTAGAATTAGGCTTTTATTTTCGGAGGACGTTGTCCCGGCGGTTTGCTAACATGCGGTCCCATGTGTCGTTGCTTTACCAAGCCGATCCGCGGCCCCACATGAGGCGTAATAACGGCAGAAGCAACACGTGGTTAAGTTGAAGAAGATGAGGGAGAAGCGGATTCAGCAACGAAGTGAAATGATGGTTGCTTCGCCCCTCCAACTTAACTCGGGAAAGGTGCAGCTTTGTGATTTGATGCCTCATTGCTCATTACTACGCCGGGCGCCATGACTCGGGTGCTTCACCCCGCTGCTCGCACCGTATTCCGTATGGCACGGGGACCCGTAGCTTGATGTCCCACATGTCGCAAGGGACTAGAAGATTTATGAAAGTGAGCGCCCACTCTACGACGGAGGAGTAGATTACATGACGGCCCAGTTGAATCGTCACTTGTACAGATAGTACTAGTATAGTTTTGTTGTTTCGCATTTATCCATCGATACAAACCCGATTAAACATGAAAGGGCGGATTTTTCCCGCTGGTAGATGATAATCGCCATACATTTCAAAGGCAATTTTAATGTATGCAAACTGAATAATTATAAGTAACAATATGATATCTAGTAAAACTAAAAACACATATGATTTATTGTGTTAGAGTGTAGTAGTAGCGATGTATTGCATAGTTGTTAGATGTAACATGCGAGAACGTAGAGATGTAGTTTTGAGGGCCTACAGAGAAAAAGCGTAATACGGTCACCGAACTTCGTAATAAGCTGATTACTATCACTATATACGCTTTGCGGTGATTATACGGTCACTTGCTCACAGCTCAGCATCGGATTGCACTTTGTTGACCGCCAAATAGTTCTGCGTGGCGCCATGTTGACTAGTTAAATTGACCATGTTCGCTGGGGTCCCACCGTTAGTTCACAGAGGCAAAAGGTCGATAAACACAAATTCACGCAGCGCGATAAGGCTCCAACCCGCGCGGAATCACCGTTGTGTATGTGTCTGCGTGGCCTCGATGGTGCGCATGCACGTAGGTTGAGCATTTGAGCATGAGAGTGTGTTTGGTCGGTGGTGTACGGTGTGTGCATGCATGCGGTCGTGTGTGCATGTGAGTGTTTGCGTAAAGTCGTGTGAGTGTTTGCTGCGGCGTGGCTGCGGTGTAGTGCAGGAGTGTTGATGCGGTAGGGTGCATGTGTTTGTGTGAGTGTTGCGGATGCAGTTCGTTGCTATGCAGTGTGTATAATCACCACACCAGCTCCTCTGTGTTAAAATAGACGGCTCAAAGATACCAATAAAGGCCACCTTGTCCGCTGTGCTCATGGGTCATGACTTCAACCACCGCCCAAATATTTTTTTGTCGCTTGTTTTCATTCTTATAGTAAGATGCCCTGCATTGCACGTAACATCAAGATGCATTTGTATGATTTGTTTATCTTGTGAGAGAAAAGGATGAATGAGGGAAGGCCTTATTTGCAAATGTGGAGAGGTGTGTGGGTACCTTTTTGCAAAATTGCCATAGTTTCTTTCCTATCCACAAATATTAATCGGACGACCTATATTGCAGTGATGGCAGTACACCATCATCACCAACTCTATTTTTTATAAGAGTGTATTTTATGTATTTTATAAGAGTGTGGATGTATAGTAGACAAGTGTTCATTGTGTGGCACGATGGTAGTGAGATAATGTGACGCAACACTAGAGGTGCCACGAATCTGGTCAACTAGTCATGTCATGAGCAAATACAGAGTTGTACGGTGAGCCCGTGACTGCATAATAACCACTAAACTTAAATGGTGACCGTAATGAGTGGATTCTGAAGTCCAATGTATTGTAACATCCCAAATTTCCTATTTGTAATGTTTTACAATTATAGCTAAGCATCTATGCATTCTGTTTGAATTTGAGTGCCATTTGAAGTTTCAGAAGATTTTGAGTTTTGGAATTTGAATTCAAACTTTGGCAAGTGGGAATCATTTCAAAAACTATACTTGATAAATACTTGAGCAAAAGTATGAGAGGAGTAAACATGACACTCCAAAAATATCGAGGAAAACAATTCCAAAAGTTTTGATTTCAAATTTGAGTTTTAATTGAATTTGGAAAAAATGATTTTTATAAACTTTGGATTTTGCCCTCGAAAAATGTTCAAATGATAGGAATATTCCCCATCATTTTGATATATATATGTCCTATATAAAATATTTATATTTTATATGTTATCTCTGTTTTGTTTTTATTAAAAAATAATTAAAACCTCGGGCCGCCACGCCAACCGCCCGCCAACACCCAGCGGCTCCACGAGTAAAGTCACTGCTACGGCCGAGCCACCAACGAGCGATCGAGCCCCTCGCCTGAATCGGCTATGGACCGCCGACCGACCGACGCTCTCTTCTCGACGGGCCCCACCTCCTTCAACCCCCCCACGCCACTCGCCAAGATCATTCGAGGATCCCGGCGATCCGGATTCGATCCGACTCGATTGCCCTCGCCTAAGCCGGTCGCCGCCTATATATACCCCTCCCCGCACCCCATTCCCTCGCCTCGCATCTCTCCTTCTCTCACGCCCGCGAGTCCCGAGCCTACCACCGCCATTTACCTCGCCGCCGACGCCTTCTAGCCTCCCCGATCTCGCCGGACTCCACCAGACCACCCTCGCTGTCTCGCACCTGCCGGACCACTTCGCCGACGCCTCGACCACCGGAGACGCCGACACTCGCCGAAGCCGCCATTGCCGAAGTCCGTAAGCCGGAGCTTTCTCCCGCCTGATTCAGTATTCACGGCTAGGATTAGATCCTCAAGGGGTACGCTTTTAAATAAAACCGTTCGTTCTCGCACTCGCCATGGTTTCTCGCAGGCAAGGAATGGAGATATCATCCGCATCAGAGGACGACTCCATTCTCTCGATGTCCATGACTTGGAGTGTCTCCTCAGAAACGGGAGATCCAGATCGCCAGAACTCAAGGTACACAGGAGGCTGTTGTTCCGAGAACTAGAACTGGAGGAGAAGGCACACGCAGATTTCCTTAATCATGAGGAAGAAATAGCGGACTTCATGGAGAGAGTCGACGACCTGAAGATGAAGCTTGCCGCAATAGAGGAAAAGATGGACTTGGGAGAGGACCTTTTTCCGAGTGGAGATGACGGACCCTCGTGAGCAATGATCAGGATTATGAAGGGAGTTCCACCGAGGAAGCGAAGAGGAGGCGCCACCACGAGGACGCCACACCGAGGACACAAGGATTATTGAAGAAGACATTTAGTCGACCACCATGTTATTTTTACTTTTTCGCGATCAGTTAGGGCCGATATTTTCGATTAGTCATGAGCTTTTGTAATCGAGATTGAACCATGTTTGAGTGGAATGAATAAATGATTGGTGTGTTTATGATTGTGCATTCATATGGGTAGTGTATTTCATTAGACCATTGTTCTATTCTAATTTTCTCATCCACTCCAAAACACCAGATGCCTCCGAGACGTGACACCGCTTTCCTCCGTAGCTCACCCACTGCTCCAAAGCAGCGTAATGCACTCATGCAGATACTCATCCGTAATCGTAACAACAACAACAACAATCCACCGCCACCACCCCCGCTGACAACTTGACTCGATTCCTCGAGGCTGAATCCGCCAGTTGTTCTCTAGCAGCACCGAGCCGATTGTCGATGCATTGGCTCCGCAAGGTCGGAAGAGAGCTAATCACGCTTGGATGCACCGATGCGAGAGGGTGCGCTTGTCAGACATCAACTTGATGGACCTGCAGCTTGGTGGGAGAACTACACCGCCACTTATCCCATCGGTGCCATCACGGGATCAGTTCCAAGAGCCTTCCGCACCGCCATGTTTCAGCCGGAGCCATGAGTCTCAAGAAGCGTGAGTTTCGCAACTTACACTGGGGAACCGCATGGGCGCAAAGACGTGGATGAGTTCAGCAAGCTTGCTCGCTATGCCCCGGATGATGTGGCCACAGATGCCGCAGCAGGAGAAGTTTCGAGGGACTCAATGATGAACTGGCATGCAGCTTATGGTGGCTACCTTCAACAACTACCAGAGCTGGTAGACAAGGCCACCATACTTGAAGGCAAGCAGCAGCAGATTGAAAGCGCAAGCGAAGTACAGCCTGGGAAGCACAACTCAGAGCTCAAGAAGCCCTGCTTTGCACCATACTGGGAGGGCACACCCATCACAACCATGGAGGTCATAATCATGGAGGAAATGGGAACAACCGCAACCAGACAACAAGTCGGCAATGGCCATGGAAATGGAAACGGTAATGGCAATGAGCATCGTTCCCCGCCGTCCAAGGATCTGAGCCACATCACCTGCTTCAAGTGCCGAAGACAGGCACTATGCCACCGACGCCCGGAGGCCAAGCAGAGGAATGGAAACGCAATGGAAGCTCAATAAGAAGCCCAACCCTTTCCTCGGCTCAGTGGAACCACATTGACGTGGAGGACGCCTATGATCAGCCGATAATCGTGGTTGGTAAGTTTTATTGAATTCTGCTCAGATTGGTACTCTTTGATTCGTGCAACGATTCATTCATATCAAGGGTAGTTGTGAAAAGTACGGGTTGCCCACTAAAACCCTTAGAAGCCCCCTTCGCGGGCCGCAGAGGAGAAATGATGGCAGGTTTAGGCTGTCATGCAACCTCAACATCGGACCATAAATTTCCGCAGACCTCATAGTATTGGAAACCCAGACCTTGGATGTAATCCTAGGCATGGATTGGTTGAAGTTTGAAGGGAACATAGATCGTGCCCGCAAGTCTATTCTCGCCACCACCCCGGAGTAGAAGAGGATCAAGTATGTAGCCAGCATAGCCGATGAAGAATCAGTGCATTTCTCACGGAGTTGTTCAGAGGAAGTGCCAGAGTGCAAGATTTTCCCGATGTGTTTCCGAGGAATTACCAGGAATGCCACCGGACAGGGACATTGAATTTCTGATTGAGTTATTGCCCGGCACAGCCCCAATATCCAAGAGACCTTATCGGATGCCACCGAACGATTTGAAAGAGATCAAGGATCAAATTAATGAGTTATTGGCGAAAGGATATATTCGCCAAGCTCATCACCTTGGGGAGCCCCATCTTTTGGTAGAGAAGAAGGATGGAACCTTGAGGATGGTTAGGATTATCGCTCGTGAACGAGGTGACCATCAAGAACAAGTACCTCCGCCGATGATTAATGATCTGTTTGATCAGCTAGTTGGAGCCAAGGTATTCTTCTAAGATCGATCTTCGATCGGTATCATCATCTGAAGATCCGTGAAAAGGATATACCCAAAACAGCATTCACTACTGTGTATGGTTTATATGAGTATACCGTCATGTCATTTGATTGACTAATGCTCCTCGTGATACTTCATGAATTTGATGAACAAGGTATTTATGGAATATCCGGACAAGTTTGTCGAGTGTTCATCGATGATATACTGATTTTCTCCAAGAGCGAGGAAGAGCATAAGGAACATTTATGCCTAGTTCGAGAAACTTCGAGAACATCGCTTGTAGGCCAAGTTCAGCAAATGTGAATTTTGGCTGAAGGAAGTTGGATTCCTGACATGTTATTTCAGAGAAGGAATAGCAGCTTGATCCCGCCAAGTTTGAATCACCACCGATTGGCCACCCACCTCACCAAGGAGATCCGCAGTTTTTGACTCGCAGGATATTATCGAGGTTCATTGAGAACTTCGAAGATTGCCAAGCCCATGACTGAGCTGTTGAAGAAGGAAGCCAAGTACATTTGGACCGAGGATTGTGAAGCCGTTTTCAGAATTGAAGAAACGGTTGGTTACAGCCCCAAAGGTTGATTTTACCAGATATACACAAGGATTACCAGTTTTTACAGACGCTTTCGCCGTGGACTTGAGGAGTACTATGCAGGAAGGAAAAGTTGTAGCTACACCTCCGCATAGCTACGACCTCACGAGATGAATTATGCCACACATGATTTGAGTTAGCGAGAGTGCATGCACTCAAGACTGGAGACATTTCTCATCGGAAACCGCTGTGATGTTTACAGCATCACAAGAGCTTGAAGTATATTTTCACGCAGAAAGAGTTGAACCTCAGCAGAGGAGATGGCTAGAGTTAATCAAGGACTATGACATGAGATTGCATTATCACCGGAAAGCTAATGTTGTAGAAGATGCTTTGAGCCGTAAGAGTTATGTGAATAGTCTTATAGCAGGAGGATTACCTCAGAGTTAGTCGATGACCTCGAGATCTCCGATCGAGATAGTTCTGAGAGGATTTGTTACACTCGAAGTTCAGTCCACTTTGGCCGAAAGGATTCGTGAAGCTCGAAGTCTGACAAGGAAGTTGATGAGATAAAGCAAAAGAAATGAAGGAAAAGCTAAAGGGTTCCGTAAGGATGAACACGGAGCTATATGGTTTGAGGATCGATTTATGTACCCAATGATCCCGAACTCGAAGCTAATTCTTCAGGAGGGTCATGATTCACTGCATCGATTCACCCCGAATACCAAGATGTATCTGGATTTGAAGGAAAGTTTCGTGATGTATGAAGAAGGATATTGCCGAGTACATAGCAAGATGATGGTTTGTCAACGAGTAAAGGCGTAACATCGAAGCCAGCAGGGTTACTTCAACCTTTGCCGATTCCCCGATTGGAAATGGGAGAAACTTGGAATGGATTTCATCACGGATTACCCAGACCTGCTCAGGTTATGATTCTATCCGGGTAGTGGTTGATCGTTGACCAAGGTAGCTCACTTCATTCCCGTGAAGACTACATATACCAGGCTAAGTTGGCCAAGATATACATGACCAGGATCGATGTCGCATGGAGTTCCGAGGAGTATCATATCGATAGAGGAACACAGCTTTACCTCAAAGTTTTGGAATCAGCTTGCATGAAACTTTGGGTACGAGGCTGGAATTCAAGATGCTTTTCATCCGCATACAGATGGACAGACCGAGAGAGTCAACCAGATTCTGGAGGACATGTTGAGAGCTTGTGTGCTAGACTATGGGTCTAGCTGGGATGATAATTTGCCATACGCAGAGTTCTCATACAACAACAGTTATCAATCCAGTCTGAAGATGGCCCCTTTCGAAGCTCTATACGGAAGGAGGTGCGTAACACCATTGTCGGATGGTGTTGAGATCGATCACTTTTCGTTCCGATCTTATCGAGATTCAAGAGAAAGTCAAGCTGATTCGGATAGACTCAAGATAGCACAAATGAGACGTAAGAGTTATGCCGACAAGAACGCAAGGAAGTAACTTACGGGTGAGACCAGCTATATTCGTGTGTCTCACTTCGTGGAATCAAGAGGTTTGGTGTCAAAGGAAGTTAGCACCCGATTCATTGGCCCTGCATAAAACCTCGAACGTCGGGAGAAGTTGCTTAAGTTGGAATTGCCGGAAGGATTGTCCGGAGTTCATGATGTCTTCCATGTTTCTCACCAAGAAGTGTCATGCCGACATGGCCGATATTCCGCTGAGACACAAGGTCCCTAGAGGCCATACAGCTTGACAAAGGATCTGACTTATAAGGAGAAACCCGTCTGATTTCTGAGACTGCAGCAGAGTCACCCGCAGCAAGGTCATCAAGTTTTGCAAGGTGCAGGAGTCATCACTCCGAGGAAGAAGCCACTGGGAGCGCCAAGAAGACCTTCTTCGAGATCACCCGCACTCTATTTGTTAGTTAACCCGAATCTCGAGGGCTAGATTCATCTTAAGGTGGTAGGTTTGTAACATCCCAAATTTCCTATTTGGAATGTTTTACAATTATAGCTAAGCATCTATGCATTCTGTTTGAATTTGAGTGCCATTTGAAGTTTCAAGATTTTGAGTTTTTGAATTCAAACAATGGCAAGTGGGAATCATTTCAAAACTATACCGATAAATACTTGAGCAAAAGTAGAGAGGAAAACATGACCTCCAAAATATCAGAGGAAAACAATGCCAAAAGTTTTGATTTCAAATTTGAGTTTTAATTGAATTTGGAAAAATGATTTTTATAAACTTGGATTTTGCCCGAAAATGTTCAAATGATAGGAATATTCCCCATCATTTTGATATATATATGTCCTATATAAAATATTATATTTTATATGTTATCTCTTTTTGTTTTTATTAAAAATAAATTAAAAAAGAAAACCTCGGGCCGCCAGCCAACTCCCCCAACACCCCGCGGCCCACAGAAGCCCACCCCGCCGAGCACCCGAGCGACCGAGCCCCCCCAATCCATGGACCGCCGACCACCGCACCCTCTCCGACGGGGCCCCCCCCTTCAACCCCCCCACGCCACTCGCCCGGATCCCGGCGATCCGGATTCGATCCACCCCGATTGTCCCCTTCCCCTTTATATACCCCCCCGCACCCCATTCCTCGCCGCCCCTTTCTCACCGGGAGCCCGACCTAACCGCCATTTACCGCCGCCCTAGCCTCCCCGATCTGCGGACTCCAACAGACCACCTCGTCGCCAAGACCCCGGACCACCTGATGCCCGACCACCGGAGACGCGGACACTCGCCACCTGAGGCCACGCAGCCGAAAGCCGGAGTTCTGCCCCATTCGCTACCGGTTAGGATTAGATCCCTCAAGGGGTACGTTTTTAAATAAACCCTGCTCCCTTAGTCCGCTTAATTTAAGTTAGGGTTTTTTATTTAGATCGCCCGATTCGCTTAACCCAGGGTTTAGTTAAGTTACTTAAAAGTAGTTAGCCCATTTAGCCGCTTTTTTTTATTTTGGTTTTTTTAATGTAATAGTTTCAGATTTGAAAATTGATAACTTTTATTCTACTTGATATTTTTAAGTGATTTTTTTTGTTAGTTTGAAAATTTCTTATAGTTTTAGAATATATAATTATATTTAAAGAATAGTAAATCTTTATAAAATGAGTTAGGAAAATTATTTTTATATGATTCTTTTGTCCCAACTTTGTTTTAATTGACATTATAACCGTAGGGAATTAATTTGAGCATTTTAGGATTAATAAAAAATAGTTTCTAGCAGAATCTTGTTATTCTTAATTAATTAACTAGCTACTGTTTTCCTATTATTTTAATTAGCAATAAATTTATTTTCACATGTGATTGATTATTCTAGGATAGTTTCCACTTTATAGGATGAACTTTTATTTATAATAAATAAAACTTTATTTTATTTTTCTTAATAGAAATTGAATTATGCCTAAAGGAGTTTTATAATAGCTTTAAGTTAATTTTTTTGCTCCTAGTTGCTTAATGCAATTTTTCTGTTAGTTAACATAAACCCATGATTAGGTTATGTTAGAAATTTTTTGTTAAAAACTATTTTAGTTGTTGCTTGAAGTAGGAAAACTTTGAGTTGGATTACTTTGAATTTTTGGGTTTTGATTGTTTGTTTTGGTGTGTTATGTTGATATGCTATTATGTTAAAGTGATGATATGCTATATGCTTATTGTGATTATTGTTTGTTTCGGTAGAGTTTTGCTAAGCTTGTTACTATTTAACCCTTTAGCTCACGAGGATCCAAGAAGGCAAGTCTTTGATTATGTTATTTTCAATACCTATGATTTTTGCATAAGAAATTATACCACCCCACCATGCATGGAGTTGAAATTTTGAAGTTAAATCTTGAGTAGTATCATTGGTAGGATGAACCAACTTTGTTACCATGACCCCGGACAAGTAGTTTATTTTGCTATGCTCAAGACGGTTTGGTTGAGGAAATTAAAGAAGATGTGAGAGTCAATGATGACAAACCCCATGAACTACAAGATCAAGATGGATTTGAATTCACCACGGGTGGAGGATTTGTTGACGGCACCGAGAACCCAAAGGTTGGC
>JAHIAM010009738.1:0-14919 GCA_021605205.1 Aegilops longissima | reverse complement strand
TCATGAATTTCAAGCAACTTGAACATGATCATGTTGCACAATCTTGGGAAAGGATAAAATGATGCAAGGAATTGCCCAACTCAGGCTAAATCTTGGATGATTATACAAAAAATTATGGATTGAATTTTCCGTAATCTTTTTAGATTCCGCCGGTGGACTTTTATGGAAATTACTTTGGGTGAAGCCGCCAAATTGCTTAATAATATCATGGCAAATTATTCACAATGGCATACCAAAAGAGCCCCCTAGTAAGAAAGAATTGGGTAGCAGACCCAAAATCGTCAAATCCCGGTTCCTTCATCCCAAGATCATGCCGGTACTCACAAGACATCGATGAAATAATCAAAGTTCAATCACACCTGAATTTATTACCGATTCTCATATAGAGTCTTTATTACAAGAGAATAAATTCGCTCAAGGCCAACTCATGAGAAATAAACTACTAATGGAAGCAGAAGATAAAGCGAGTCCATCCGACTCAAAGGGCAATCGCAAGGGAAGCCTCACCCCGATCGAATAAATCGCAACATAAGACGGCCCGTAGGTCAGCTTTTTGAATAAGGGCCAAGTCATAAAGAGAATAACAATAATAAAGTTCTAACACTATATGCATTTTTTGGGGCCTTTTCATCATTTTGAAAAGCCAATTTTTCCCTACTACGGGACTTGCTTGCAAATACTACAAATTGTTGGTAGTTATTGAGATGGTTCCAACCAATATCTCATTCCCAAATTATTAAGTCATAACCCCTCAAATTAATTTATTAGTTTTAGTGTTGAGATTTCAATACTTCCAAGTTCCAGAGGCTCAAATTGTCCGAATCGGGACACGGCTAATCGATTAGATCTTTAACTCGCAGAGGTTTATGACTTTCCCGCAAGAATCATTCCTCCTTTTAAGTCTTCGGACTTCATGGTGTTTGAAGACGGACGAATGAAACAGGTCTTCCAAAGAGTTCTTCGCACCGCCACCCATCCAATCCTACCGTTCTACATCTCGAGACCGCCCAAGCCCCAAATATAGGGTTGACCCACCGAGCCCATAATGGCTTGGCGCAGTAAGCTTCCGCAAAGGGCATCCATCCCCCTTTGGGCTGGGTGAAGCTTTCCAAGATGTCATGGCACTTCTCCATGCATCCCGCCAACCACCGGTTCTCCGGTGCCCACAACCCCTCCACCTAAAGAGTGAATTTCAAGTCCATCTTGATCATTGTAGTTCATGGGGTTGTCATCATCATGACTCCACATCTTACTTATGAATTACTCAACCAAAACCCGCCACGAGCATAGCAAAATAAACTACTTCTTCCGGTCATGGTAACAAGGGATTGGTTCATCCTACCACATGATACTACTCAAGAACATAACTTCAAAATTTCAACATCGCATGCATGGGGGTGGTATAATTTCTAATGCACAAAAACATAGGTATTGAAAATAACATGATCAAGACTTGCCTTTGGGATGATCCTGCTAAAGACTCGGTAGAAGCCAGACTAAACTCTACCGAGACAAACAATAATCACAATAAGCATATAGCAATCATCACTTAACACAATAGCAATAGCAACATAACACACCAAAACAAACAAATCAAAACCCAAAGGAAAACTCAAAGAAAACCAATCAAAGTTTTCCTACTTCAAGCAACAACAAAATAGTTTTATATAACAAAAATTTCAACATAACCTAATCATGAGTTTATGTTAACTTAATGAAAAGAATGCATTAAGCAACTAGGAGCAAAAAGAATCAATTTAAAACCTATTATAAAACTCCTATTAGGCCTAATTCAAATTCTATTAAGAAAATAAAATAAAAGTTTTATTTATTTAAATAAAAGTTCATCCTATAAAGTGACAAAACTATCCTAGAATAATCAATCACATGTTAAATTTATTTACTAATTAAAATAATAGGAAAACAGAGCTAGTTAATTAATTAAAATAACAAGATTCTGCTAAAACTATTTTTTTATTAATCCTAAAATGCCCAAATTAATTCCTATGGTTAGGTAATGTCAAAACAAAGTTGGGACAAAAAGAATCATATAAAAATAATTTTCCTAACTCATTTTATCAGATTTACTATTCTGACTAAATCTAAAATAAAGCAATTTTAAATAATTTTAACATAGCTAATAATATTTTTACAGAAACTATAGAAAATTTGCAAAAACAAAAAAAGAATCACCTAAAATATTAAGTAGAATAAAAGATATGAATTTTTCAATTGAACTATTCTGTTAAAAAGAAAAGAAAATAAAGAAAAATGGCCTAATGGCCTAACTACGACGAGGGAATATAACAAAACGGCCTAGGGTTAAACAAATGGGCCGGTCTAATAAAAAACCTAACTTAAAATTAAACCACTAAACCGAACAACCGGTTTTATCTAAAGAACATTCTTCTTTTAATCACACCGAGATGTGAGATCGACGGGGGGTGGAGTCGACCACCGGGTGGACGGCGGCGGTTTCTGAAAAGGCCGACGGTCCCGTGGGAGGGCGGGGAGAAGTCCCCGGGGGGGGCGAGGGGGTGTCCGGTGAGCGACGAGGTGGGAGGTCTAGGGCTACGGGGGCAATGGCGGGGAGCCTGCTCCCGAGCGTGAGGGGGAGGAGGGGTTCCTGGGGCGAGGGGGGAAAACAAAGGGGGCGCCGGCTGGGAAGGCACGGGAGGATCGATCCCGGATCCGCGGGATCCGGCGCGGGGGGCGATCGTGGGGAGGGGTTGACGAGGGGTGGGGCCTGCAGAGAGAGGGGGGGCGCGACCACCGAGCCGAAAGGTTGGGCGGGTGGCTCCCGCTTTGCTCCGGGCCGGGCCCGGGGGCCCCGGGGCAAGGGGGCCCTAACCGTCAAACGGCCCGGGGGGGTTTTTTTTAAATTTTTTATTTTTTAATAAAACAAAAAAGAGATAACTTATAAAATATAAATATTTTATATAGGAATATATATACCAAATGATGGGAATATTCCTATCATTTGAAATTTTTCCAAAGGCAAAATCCAAACTTTATAAAATTCATTTTTTTCAAATTCAAATAAAACTCAAGTTTGAATTCAAAACTTTTGGCATTATTTTCTCCGATATTTTTGGAGTGTCATGTTTACTCCTCTCATACTTTTGCTCAAGTATTTATCGGCATAGTTTTTGAAATGATTCCCACTTGCCATAGTTTGAATTCAAATTTGAAAACTCAAAAACTCCAAACTCCAAATGGCACTCAAATTCAAACAAATGCATAGATGCTTAGCTATAATTGTAAAACATTCCAAATAGGAAATTTGGGATGTTACAAACCTACCATTTAAGATGAATCTCCCCAGATTCGGGTTGGCTAGCAAATAGGTGCGTGGTCTCAAGAAGGTCTTCTTCGGCCCTTGTGGCTTCTTCCTGAGGGTGACTCCACAAAGACCTTGCAAAACTTGATGACCTTGCTGGGTGACTTGGCAGCCCAGAATTTGGACGGTTTCCCTTATAAGTCGATCACCGGCGTATGGCCTCTAGGGCACTGTTCTCAACGGAATATCGCCATGTCGGCATGACACTTCTTCACCGAGAAACATGGAAGACATCATGAACTCCGGACAATCCTTCCGCAATTCCAACTTGTAAGCAACTTCTCCACGACGCTCGAGGATTTTGTAGGGCCAATAATCGGGTGCTAACTTTCCTTGACACCAAACCTCTTGATTCCAGGCGGAGACACACAAGTATGCTCGGTCTCCGCCAGAAGTCACTTCCTTTGCGCCATCGTCGCATAATCTTCGTCTCGACGGCTATCTTGAGTCTGCTAATCAGCTTGACTTTCTTCGAATCTCCGATAAGATGGAACCGAAAGTGATCGATCTCCCACCATCCCACAAAGAATGGTGTTCGCACCCTTCCGTATAGAGCTTCGAAGGGGCCATCTTCGACGATTGATAACGTTGTTGTATGAGAACTCAAGATGGCAATTATCATCCCAGCTAGACCCATAGTCTAGCACACAAGCTCCAACATGTCCTCCGTAATCTGGTTGACTCTCTCCCCTCCATCCCTTCATGGATGAAAAGTTGATCAATTCCAGCCTCCACTCCAAAGTTTCATGCAACGCTTCCAAAACTTTGAGGTAAACTGTCTATCCGACACGATTTTCCCTAACTCCATGCATATACGATCCTGGTCATGTATATTTGGCCAATTTAGCATCGGTATAGGTAGTCTTCACGGAATGAAGTGAGCTACCTTGGTCAAAGATCCACCACTACCCGATAGAATCATAACCGAACGGGTTCGGAATCCTGGATGAAATCCATTCCAAGTTTTTCCCATTTCCAATCGGAATCGAAAGGTTGAAGTAACCCCCCGGCTTCGATGTTCCGCTTTACTGCTGACAAACATCGAATCGCTACGCACTCAATATCCTTCTTCATACCGCCCACCGTAAACTTTCCTTCAAATCCGTGTACATCTTGGTGTTACCGGGTGAATCGAGTACGGTGAATCATGAGCCTCCCAAGAATTAGCTTCCTGAGTTCGGGATCATTGGGCACATAAATACGATCCTCGAACCATATAGTTCCGGTTCATCCTCACAAACCCTTTAGCTTTTCCTTCATTCATCTTTTGCTTTATCTCATCAATTTCCTTGTCCGACTTCCGGCTTCCAACCTTTTCGCCAAAGTGGACTGAACTTCCAGAGTTGCAAATATCCTCTCGAACTATCTCCACAAGATCTCCGAGGTCATCGACTAACTCCCTGGGTAATCCTCCCCAGAAGAGTATTCACATAACTCTTACGGCTCAAAGCATCCGCTACAACATTAGCCTTACCGGTGGTAATGCAATCTCATGTCATAGTCCTTTATCAACTCTAGCCATCTCCTCCGTCGAGGTTCAACTTTTCCGGAAAATATACTTCAAGCTCTTGTGATCTGTAAACATCACAACGGTTTCGGCGAGGAAATGTCCTGTGTCTTGAGTCATGCACTACGGCCGCTAACTCCAAATCATGTGTGGATAATTCATCTCGGAGGTCGGAGTTCGGAGGCATAAGCTACAAACCTTCCCGCATTAGTTCCTCCCAGTCCTTGACGGAAGCGCCACAATAAACCTGGTATTCCTTGTGTATGTCCCAAAATCAGACGGGCGGACCAAACGCTTCTTCAATTCCAAATGGCTTCACTTCGTCCAAATTACTTGGCCCTTCTTCAACACTCCCATGGCTTGGCAATCTTCGAAATTCTCAAAATGAAAATCCTCGCAGTCCAAGAAAATCATGGATCTCCTTGACCGAGGTGGGTGAATGCCAATCGGTGATGATTCAACCTTTTGGATCAACGCTATTCCTTCTCCCAAATAACATGTCCGAGGAATCCAACTTCCTTCACCAAAATTCACATTTGCTGAACTTGGCATACAACCGAGCTCAAGTTTCTCCAACTAGACGAAATGTTCCTTATGCTCTTCCTCGCTTTGGAGAAAATCAAATATCATCGATGAACACCCACAAACTTGTCCAGATATTCCATAAATACCTTGTTCATCAAATTCATGAAGTATGCAGGAGCATTAGTCAATCCAAATGACATGACGGTATACTCATATAAACCATACCGGTGGTGAATGCTTTTTGGGTATATCCTTTTCACGGATCTTCAATCGATGATACCCGATCAAGATCGATCTTGAGAATACCTTGGCTCCAACTAGCTGATCAAAATCATTAATCATCGGCAGAGGGTACTTGTTCTTGATGGTCATTTCGCTCAAACGATAATCCACAACCATCCTCAAGCTTCCATCCTTCTTCTCACCAAAAGAATGGGCTCCCCAAGGTGATGAGCTTAATAATTATCCTTTCTCCAATAACTCATTAATTTGATCCTTGATCTCTTTCAATCATTCGTGGCATCCGATAGGGTCTTTGGATATTGGGGTGTGCCGCAATAACTCAATCGAAATTCAATGTCCCCCTCGTGGCATTCCCTTTCCTCCAAACACATCGGGAAAATCTTGCACCATGGCACTTCCTCCCAACAACCCCGTGAGGGAATTCACCGATTTTATCTGCTACCGATACATATTGATCCTCTTCGCCCGGGGTAAAAGACTTGGCACAATCTATGTTTCCTTCAAACTTCGCAACCAATCCATGCCTAGGATTACATCCAAGGTCCGGGTTTCAACACTATGAGGTTTGGGGAAATTTATGGTTCCGATGTTGAGGGTTGCATGACAGCCTAAACCGCCATCATTTCTCCTCCGGAATGACGCCAAGGGGCCAAGGGTTTTAGGGGCAACCCATACTTTTCCACAACTACCCTTGATATGAATGAATGGGCACCGTAATCAAAGAGTACCAAAACTGAAGTGAATTCAATAAAACTTACCAACCACGTTGTCCGGCTGATCATAGACGCCCTTCCACGCCAATGTGGTTCACCGAGCACGAGGGAAAGGGTTGGGCTTCTTTCCGAGCCTCCATTGCCGCTTTCCATTCTCCGCTTGGCCTCCGGCACGGTGGCATAGTGCCCCGCTTCCGCACTTGAAGGTGTGATGTGACTCGATCCTTCGAGTCGGCAGAACGATGCGGTTCCCATTACCGCTTCCATTGCCATTTCCATTGCCTCGACTGTTGTCCTCGGCTGTTGTTCCATTGCCTCCATGGTTATGTCCTCCATGGTTGTGATGGATAGCCCTCCCGAGTATGGGGCATAACGGGCTTCGCCGAGCTCCCGAGTTGTGCTTCCCGGCTGTACTTCGCTATGCTTAATCTGCCGCTTTGCCTTCAAGCACGATGGCCTTGTCTACCACTCCGGTAGTTGCGAAGTAGCCACCATAAGCTGCATGCCCAGCCATCATTGAGTCCTCGAGAAACTTCTCCTGCTTTGCATCTCGGGCCACATCATCGGGGCATAGCGGCTAACTTGCTGATTCATCCACGCATCGCGCACAAGACGGTTCCTTCGGGCGAAGTTGCGGAACTCACGCTTCTTCGCACTCATGGCTCCAACAAACATGAGCGTGCGGAAGGCCTGCCTGGAACTGATCCCATGTGATGGTGCCGATGGGATAAGTGGTGGTAGTTCTCCCACCAAGAAGCTTCAGGTCCATCGTTGATGTGGCAAAGCGCACCTTCTCTCGCACATGCTCCAATGGATTAACTCTTCCGATCTTTGGAGCCAATCTCGGCCACAATCGCTCGTGCTAGAGAACACCGCGGATTCAGCCTCGTGAATCGAGTCAAGTTGTCAATGGGGTGGTGGTGGTGGTGGATTGTTGTTGTTGTTGTTCGATTCTGATGAGCATCTCATGATGGTTCTCGAGCAGCTGGGTGAGCTCCGGGAAGTTGAGACCGGGTCACGCCCTCGAGGCATCCGTGTTTTGGAGTGGATGAGAAATTAGAATAGAACAATGGTCTAATGAGAAATAACACTACCCATATGAATGCACAAACATAATCACACCAATCATTTATTCATTCCACTCAAACATGGTTCAATCTCGAACAAAAGCTCATGACTAATCGAAAATAACGACCTAACTGATCGATTTAAAAGTAAAATAACATGGTGGTCGACTAAAAGTCTTCATCAATAATCCTTGGTCCTCCGTGCGATGTCCTCGCTGTGGGCCTCCTCGGCTTCCTCCAAGGAACTCCCTTCATAATCCTGATCATTGCTCACGAGGGGTCCACATCTCCACTGAAAAAGGTCCTCTCCCAAGTCCATCTTTTCCTCTATTGCGGCAAGCTTCATCTTCGTGTCGCCGACCTCCATGAAGTCCGCGATTTCTTCCTCATGGTTAAGGAAGTTCTGCGGTGCCTTCTCCTCCAGCCCAGCCACGAACAATAGCCTCCGTGAACCTTCGAAGTACGGCGAAGTCCGGATCTCCGCTTCGAGGAGACACTCCAAGTCCCGGATATAAGAGAGAGTGGAGTCGCCTCACGGCCGGATGATATCTCCATTCCTTGCCCGAGAAACCATGGCGAGGTCTCGAGGATCGACTCGCCCTCAGATTCCTCGGAGATGTCCAAGTGCACGATAGATCGCCATGTCCTTCCGATGATCCAGCTTGAAGTCGGTGAACTCAAAGTCAATAGGCTTTGATGTCCTCCGGGTTCTCCCGAATATGCACTTCAATCCGAGCGGTGTCCGCCGAAGTGCATTGGTTGGCTTCCCGATCGAGGGCGAGCAATCTTCAGCTTCTTCACCATCTGACCAGCTTCCGCCAAGGGCATCGCCTCCGGGCCGGCAAAACTCCGTAGCAAAACTGGGTGAACTCGACGGCCATCTAGAATGTTGAAAATCGGAGAGGAGTCGAATTGAACAGGGAGAATTACGGAATGATAAGGATATAAAGTAAATAGTCTCTTCCTAAGGTTTTTCGATCCTAGGGGTTACGATCCACGGTCAGCGGTGCTCGATACCATCTCGAAGCGACCGACCCAAAATCGGTCAAATCTCCGGTCTCGATCATCCCAAGATCATGCCGGTACTCACAAAGACATCGATGAAATAATCAAAGTTCAATCACACCTGAATTTATTACACGATTCTCATATAGAGTCTTTATTACAAGAGAATAAATTCGCCAAGGCCAACTCATGAGAAATAAACTACTAATGCTGGAAGCGAGAAGATAAAGCGAGTCCATCCGACTCAAAGGGCAATCGCTAAGCGCTGAGCGTAGCCTCACCCCGATCGAATAAATCTCGCAACATAAGAGTTGCAGCTGTAGGTCAGCTTTTTGAATAAGCAAGTCATAAAGAGAATAACAATAATAAAGTTCTAACACTATATGCATTTTGGCTTGGGGCTCTAAGTTTCATCATTTTTAAAGCCAATTTTTCTCCTACTACAAGGGACTTGCTTGCAAAATACTACAAATTGTTGGTAGTTATTGAGATGGTTCCGCCAACCAATATCTCATTCCCAAATTATTAAGTCATAACCCCTCAAATTAATTTATTAGTTTTAGTGTTGAGATTTCAATACTTCCAAGTTCCAGAGGCTCAAATTGTCCGAATCGGGACACGGCTAATCGATTAGATCTTTAAACTCCAGAGGTTTGGACTTTACCCGCAAGAATCATTCCTCCTTTTAAGTCTTCGACTTCATGGTGTTTGAAGACGGACGAATGAAACAGGTCTTCCAAAGAGTTCTTCCGCTACGCCGTACCCATCCAATCCTACCGTTCTTCTACATCTCGTAGTACCGCCCAGCCATCCACTACTAGGGTTGACCCAGCCGAGCCCATAATGGCTTGCGGCTGCACGTAAGCTTCCGTCAAAGGGCATCCATCCGCCTCTTTGGTGCTGGGTGAAGCTCCAAGATGTCATGGCATCTCCATGCATCCCGCCAACCACGGTTCTCCAGGTGCCCACAACCCCTCCACTCCAAGAGTGAATTTCAAGTCCATCTTGATCATTGTAGTTCATGGGTTGTCATCATCATGACCTCACATCTTACTTATGAATTCACTCAACCAAAACCCGCCTCACGAGCATAGCAAAATAAACTACTTTCCCGGGTCATGGTAACAAGGGGATTGGTTCATCCTACCACATGATACTACTCAAGAACATAACTTCAAAATTTCAACTCGCATGCATGGTGGGTGGTATAATTTCTAATGCACAAAATCATAGGTATTGAAAATAACATGATCAAGACTTGTTTGCGATGATCCTCGAAGCTAAAGACTCAGAGTAGCAAGCTTCAGACTGAAACTCTACCGAGACAAACAAAATCACAATAAGCATATAGCATATCATCACTTAACACAATAGCAATAGCAACATAACACACCAAAACAAACAAATCAAAACCCAAAGGAAAACTCAAAGAAAACCAACTCAAAGTTTTCCTACTTCAAGCAACAACTAAAATAGTTTTATATAACAAAAATTTCTCAACATAACCTAATCATGAGTTTATGTTAACTTAATGTAAAAGAATGCATTAAGCAACTAGGAGCAAAAAGAATCAATTTAAAACCTATTATAAACTCCTATTAGGCCTAATTCAAATTCTATTAAGAAAATAAAATAAAAGTTTTATTTATTTAAATAAAAGTTCATCCTATAAAGTGACAGAAACTATCCTAGAATAATCAATCACATGTGAAAAATAAATTTATTTACTAATTAAAATAATAGGAAAACAGAGCTAGTTAATTAATTAAGAATAACAAGATTCTGCTAGAAACTATTTTTTATTAATCCTAAAATGTCCAAATTAATTCCTATGGTTAGGTAATGTCAAAACAAAGTTGGGACAAAAAGAATCATATAAAATAATTTTCCTAACTCATTTTATGGCAGATTTACTATTCTGACTAAATCTAAAATAAAGCAATTTTAAATAATTTTAAATAGCTAATAATATTTTATACAGAAACTATAGAAAATTTGCAAACAAACAAAAAAGAATCACCTAAAAATATTAAGTAGAATAAAAGATATGAATTTTTCAAATTGGAACTATTCTTAAAACAGAAAACGAAAAAAGAAAAATGGCCTAATGGCCTAACCTACGACCGAGCGTAATATAACTAAAACGGCCTAGGTTTAAACTAAACGGGCCGGTCTAATATAAAAACCTAACTTAAAATTAAACCGACTAAACCGAACGAACCGGTTTTATTAAAGAACTTATTCTTGGGTGTTCTAATCCACACCGAGATGTGAGATCGGACGGCGGGGTGGAGCTCCATGCACTCACCAGCTGAAGGGCGGGCGGCTCAAGGGAAAGGCCGACGGCTCCGGCTGCCGGGAGGGCGGCGAGAGTCGCAAGTGGGGCGACGAGGGGTGTCCGGTGGAGTCGACGAGGCTGGGAGGTCAGGGCGACGCAAGGAGGCGAATGGCGGCGAGGTGAGCTCTGGCCCGTGAGCGTGAGGGGAGGAGGAGGGTTCATGAGGGGCGAGGGGGGAATAAAGCGGGAGGCTTATAGGGGCGCCGGCTTGGCGAGGAGGCACGGGAGGATCGATCCCGATCCGCCGGGATCCCGCGATCGGCGGCGGCCATGAGCGTGGGTGAGGGGTTGACGAGGGTGGGGTCCGCCCAGAGAGAGAGGGCGGGCCGGGCACCGAGCGAAAGGTTTCGAAGCAGGTGGCTCGGCGCTGGTCGGCTCATGGTCGGCCTCGGGCCGCCTCGTGGGCCAAGTGTGGGTGGCCTCGGCTGCTGGCCAAGGTTCGCTGGCGCCTGGGCGGTTTTTTTTTAAATTTTATTTTTTAATAAAACAAAAAGAGATAACTTATAAAATATAAATATTTTATATAGACATATATATACCAAAATGATCAGGAATATTCCTATCATTTGAACATTTTTCCAAAGGCAAAATCCAAACTTTATAAAATTCATTTTTTCAAATTCAAATAAAACTCAAATTTGAATTCAAAACTTTTGGCATTATTTTCTCCTGATATTTTTGGAGTGTCATGTTTACTCCTCTCATACTTTTGCTCAAGTATTTATCAGCATAGTTTTTGAAATGATTCCCACTTGCCATAGTTTGAATTCAAATTTGAAAACTCAAAACTCAAACTCCAAATGGCACTCAAATTCAAACAGAATGCATAGATGCTTAGCTATAATTGTAAAACATTCCAAATAGGAAATTTGGGATGTTACAAACCTACCACTTTAAGATGAATCTGCCCCTAGATTCGGTTCTAGCATAATATGTGCAGATGGTCTCAAGAAGGTCTTCTTCAAGCCCGTGTGGCTTCTTCCTGAGTGGTGACTCCACAGACCTTGCAAAACTTGATGACCTTGCTGGGTGACTCGTAGCAGCCTCAGAATTCGGACGGGTTTCTCCTTATAAGTCAGATCACTGTCGAGCTGTATGGCCTCTAGGGGCACTGTGTCTCTCAACGGAATATCGGCCATGTCGGCATGACACTTCTTCAGCTGAGAAACATGGAAGACATCATGAACTCCGGACAATCCTTCCGAATTCCAACTTTAAGCAATCTCCACGACGCTCGAGGATTTGTAGGGCCATAAATCGGGTGCTAACTTTCTTGACACCAAACCTCTTGATTCCACGAAGTGGAGACACACGAAGGTATGCTCGGTCTCCCGCTCGTAAGTCACTTCCTTGCGCATCGCGGCATAAATCTTCGTCTCGATCGGCTATCTTGAGTCTGCTCTTAATCAGCTTGACTTCCTTCGAATCTCCGATAAGATCGAACCGTAGTGATCGATCTCCAACACCATCCCACAAAGAATGGTGTTCGCACTCCTTCCGTGATAGAGCTTCGGGGCCATCTTCGATCGGATTGATAATTGTTGTTGTATGAGAACTCAGGTATGGCTCGGCCGGCCGGGTTAAGCATTCTGGCCGCGCTTTGGGGGTTTTTTTAAATTTTATTTTTTAATAAAACAAAACAGAGATAACTTATAAAATATAAATATTTTATATAGGACATATATATACCAAAATGATCAGAATATTCCCTATCATTTGAACATTTTTCCAAAGGCAAAATCCAAACTTTATAAAATTCATTTTTTCAAATTCAAATAAAACTCAAGTTTGAATTCAAAACATTTGGCATTATTTTCCTCTGATATTTTTGGAGTGTCATGTTTACTCCTCTCATACTTTTGCTCAAGTATTTATCAGCATAGTTTTTGAAATGATTCCACTTGCCATAGTTTGAATTCAATTTGAAAACTCAAAACTCAAACTCCAAATGGCACTCAAATTCAAACAGTAATGCATAGATGCTTAGTTATAATTGTAAAACATTCCAAATAGGAAATTTGGGATGTTACATTCGTTGAAGAAATTTCTTCTTTGAGTGAAAAGTTGATGCTCATATGAAATTGGTTGCTAGTAAAAGTGCTCCTATTGATTTTAATGATATGCCTTTGTCTACTTTGATTGAGCAAAATAGTGATGCCATAGATTGTAGCGACCAGACTCAATGGATCCAGCTCGTGCTCAAGGTCATCCTCGGATCAAGAATGCCGACACCACACAAGATTCAAGGATTTATTGCAGAGTAGCAATCACACACTTATTACATCTTGTCCACAAGGAACTTATTACAATAATATGGCTTAAGGCCATCTAATAATAACAATGGAAGGCTTGGAAGATAAGCGAGTCCATCAACTCCAACGGCATCATCGAGTATAGAACCACGACCTAACACCTTACTGTCGTTCAAAAGTCTCGCAACGTGAAAAGTTGCAGCCGAAAATGGGTCAAGACATGGAATATGCCGCAATGTAACACATAAAGAGCAATGAAGGAATAAGTCTATACTACATGCATATATGGCTGGTGGTAAGGCTCTACGGTTACATTTGCATAAAGCTGATTTTTCCCTACAACAAAGGAATAAATTTATTTAACTATCATGGTGTTGTTAAACATTGAGAATGGTTGATGATCCTCAATCCCAATTAAAAGGTACTCATTAAAACCCAACAACTTTTATTCGAAGTAACATGTTGAGATTCACATGATATTCAATTACCGATACTCAAATTGTCCATAACCGGGGACACGGCTAATCATGATTAGTTTATACACTCGCAGAGGTTTATGCGACTTTTCCCCACAAGACTCGACGCCTCCACTGGGTTCTCGTGACTACATGGTGTTTGAGAAACGGATGACCGAGACATAGTCTTCGTAAGCGCTTAGCACCTTACATGTGGGTAGACCGTACTCAACCTACATCCCCTACATCAGCTAGCCTACCCGTAAGAGTTCGCACAACTTAGTCAACTACGCCAGAGCCCATAATTGGCTTGTGGCTGCACACGGAAGTTTCCAATCTGAATAATCTTATGATCCCTTAGAGCCCGGTGGCGGTCCAAGAAATACAGCAAGTCCTCGATAGAAACCAGGTGCCTCAATCCACCCAGATGTGTGTTTAGGTTGCAACCTTAGATAAACCATTAATTAACAATCTCACATCCGTCATGGATATTCACTCACCCAATCCACGCCTACTAGCATAGCATAGCATAATAAGCAAACGAGAAGTAACTCCCAAGGTTTCATAAGTAAAACAGTAATAGGTACTACTCAATCTACTTCCCATCCCACAATTTAATTAGATCCTAATCATGCAAGTGTTTGAGGAATAGATCTAATGCATAAAACTGGGTATGAGAAGAGTATGATCAGTGTTACTTGCCTTGTCGATGATCCGCGAGACCTAGAGATTCAAGTAACAAGCGGCGACCGGTGATCTAACGCAGACAAACAACAAGCATACAATAAGTACTCATCTAATGCACGGGAAATCTCGAATAAAAGATCTAACCAGAAAGTTCAACTTAAGAACCCCGTTGCAAAAGATTCAATCAAAATAAACATCGAAAGTCGAAACTCGAGAGAGAACGACTCGGTTTTGCAAATCTGAAACTAGGTCAAAATTTCACAGTAGCAAAACTCTGTGAAAGTAGGTTAGTCGAACGGCGTTTCATTTAAACTCCAGCGCTTGAATCACCCGATTCGATAAACGAGCGAGAAATAAAACAGATTTGAAAATCGGATCTCAAATCGAATCGAAAAATAACGGATTAAATCCGATTAAAAGAAAACGATTTAACGGTTTAAATAACGGACGCTCATAGTAACGAATCCAACGAACGTTTATTGAAACGAACGTTCGGTGAACGTCATAAATAAGAAAACCGAAAAGAAATAAACTAATCTAGGTTTTTAAAAACCGAACATCTTTTTAAAAACCGGATCGGTTTTAGGGAAAACCGGATCGGGCGGGCTACTCTCCGTGATCGCCATGGGCTCGGGCGCAGGCTAGGGTCAGCGGGTCGAAGGGGCGGCGAGGCGCGGGCTCTCATGACCAGGACGGACAGGGCAAGCTCCCGGGCGGGTTCGCTGGTTCGAGGCGACGGGCGAGGGCGGATCGGGTGAGAGAGGGGGGCCGGGTTATAAGGGGGGGG
>JAHIAM010009735.1:0-14236 GCA_021605205.1 Aegilops longissima | reverse complement strand
ATTGACCTCGTGCCACATCATCAACAGTATATCTTCACAAATTCTTCAAAAGACGCCTATGAACTCCTGGACAAGAAACCCAATGTAAGTTATTTCAAAGTCTTGATGCTAAATGCTGGATTAGAGATCCTCACCACACCTCTAAATTTGCAGAAAGCAATGAAGGTTTATGCTTGGTTACGGAAAGGACTACCACACCTCAGTCTTCAACATCCACTTCACAAGATTGTTGACCTGTAGATGCGGTTCGATGAAATAATGGCTCAAAAGCACCTACCCATGTTAGGCGAACCCCCGAGGATTCTATCAGGTTCAAGGCACTGAGGATGTCATTCCTCTGAAAAGGCCTGAAGAATTCATTCCTGTGAAGAGCGTCGGTGATGCAGAAGATAATCTTGAAGAAAATGGTCTGAGGAAAATGATCAAATTCCTCGAAACCCAGCTCATCCTCGCGTTGCAAAAGGTGCAAGTTGACAAGATCATCGATGACATTGAAGCGCGGGTCCTCTCACTGCTCAAAAGCTTCACACTTATCTAACTTTTGTGGGCACTATGCTTTTTCTCTATCACGAGCCCACTAAGGTAGATGAAGCATTTCAAGGCGGGTGGATTCAGGCCATGCAAGAAGAATTACATTTCAGCTCAACAACGCGGGAACTGGTCAACGTCCAGATCCTCAAAGCATAATATCATTGGCACAAAGTGGATCTACGCAACAAGCAAGATGAAAATGGTCTTGTGGTGAGGAATAAAACCGACTAGTAGCTCAAGGCTACCGAGTTGAAGAATTGATTTGATGAAACTTTTTGTCGCTAGACTTGAGTCTATTGCATATTACCGCCTATGCTAACCATCACAATATCACTTTATATCAAATGGATGTGAAAAGTGCATTCCTCAATGGTAAGCTTGAGGAAGAAGTATATGGCTCAAGGGTTTTGAAGATCCAAGAATCACAAAGTCTTGAGACTAAATAAGGCCCTCTATGGCCTCAAGCAAGCCCTCGGGTGGTATGATACATTGAAGGAATTCCGTGAAGAATGGCTTCACCGGTTCACTCGACCCTACTCTCTTTACTAAATCTTATGATGGTGAACTGTGCCAAATATATTTGATGATATTATCTTTGGCTTCTTGACCAACGTTATAGTGATGAATTTGCCTATATGATGAGTGAAGAATATCAAATGTCTATGATGGGAGAGTTGAAATTCTTCTTAGGTCTTCAAATTAAATCAACAACACAATGGCATATTCATATCTCAGAAATACCTCAAAGATGTCAAGAAATTGGCATGCAAGATTGCAAAGGTGTCAAAATTCCTATGCCCACAAATGGCCATCTTGCTTGATGAAAATGGTATTGACTTGATCACAAGGTATACGCTCCATGATTGGTTCTTTATTGTACTTATGTGCATCTAGGCGGATATAATGCTTAGTGTTTGCATGTGTGCGATTTCAAGCTACACGGAAGAATCACACCATAAGGCATGAAGCATATTCTTGATATCTAGCTCCACACAACACTAGGATTATGGTACCCCAAGGGCTCTACTTTTGATCTCATTGATATTCGACTCGACTATCTTTGGTGATCGTGTGGACCGCAAGTCAACATCTGGTACTTGTCATTTCCTCACGATCTTTGTCATTGGTCCTCGAAAAAGCGAACTGCGTATCCTCCCTCGGAAGCTGAATACATTGCTCTTTGGCTCGTGTTGTGCTCAATTACTATGGATGAAGCAAACCCTCAAGGACTCCATCAACGTGAAGAATTCCTCTCTTTGTGACAATGAGAGTGCCATCAAGATTGCTCACAATTCAGCACTTTGAAGACAAAGCACATTCAAATTCGTCATCATTTTCTTGTGATCATGTGTTGAAGGCGACATCTCCCGAGCCGGGGCGTGGTTTTGGGAGAAAGAAAGCAAGGGGTGGATAAATTCTTGAATCTTGAATGGAAAGGAAAATTTATGCAAAATTGAACTTAGATGTCCACATGAAGAACGTTTTCTTCAATCAATGAAGAATAACACCCTAATTGTGAAGAAATTAATGAAGAATTTGATTCTCAGAACCCTCAACAATTATGCTTGTCTGAAATTATCATTCTTATATGGTTCCCACCACCAAAGTTGAAAATCTTCAATTTGAGTTTTTCCTCAGTTTTGAAATTCTTGTTTTTCAAATTCTTCAACTTTGCAAATTCTTCCTTTTCTTCTTTCTTCTTTGGCTATATATATATATATATATATATGGATTTATGTCCTCTCGATTATTATGGCTATTCTTCAAGGCCTTTTTACGCTAAGTGAATGTGATGGTTCCCCTCTATGCTATACTCAACCAAATCCATTCACAAATTCTTCATGCGTCCTACTTTGAAACTCGTTCAAATTCTTCTTTGTGTTTGCAGTTGAAGAAATTCACGGAACTTTAAACAATCTTATCAAACTTTGATTTTGCTCAAATTCCGCATCCCCGATGCATTATTTAACCCCGATGCGATCTCCACTACATCGTGGGTGACACATGTCGTGAGAAGGGGCGGTCGAGCACGTTGTCCTAAATCTTGGACGATCCGTTTTCACCGTGGTATAAATACCCTCTCTCCTTCCTCACTCTTTTACTTTTCGACCTCTCTCTCTCCGGCTCCTCAAAACCCTAAGCGCCCGCTTCTCCATTCGCCGGTGAGGAAAAGCTTCCTGCCTTGACCTCTTGCCGGTATCGCCCATGGAAAATCTTCACTCCGCCGTCGGTAGCTGATTTCCTCTGCCAAGTTAGGCGGGGAAGATCTGAGCAGACGAACTTCTCAACTGTTCATCTCGTTACGTGTTCTTCACTTGGGTAAATTAAAAGTTACTTTTTTACTCACTTTGATTCTCAAATTTTCTTCAAATTCTTCAAAGGTGTTTATTCTTCAAATCTTCACACATATTCAAATCTCTTGACTTCGTTTCTCTAAGCAATGATTTTCTTCAAGATTCCTAAATTGTGTGGATCTTGATCTATACAACTCTGGAACCTAAGACAAAAGGCTTATTGAAATTCTTCAAGGCTCATCTGGTCAAAATCCTCAAACTTGTTCTTTTTGAAAAACCTTCGAGAAGCATATGACCTCTTCAAATTCCTACCTATACTCTTTCACAGTACAAATGTCATTTGCTGAATCCCTAGGTTCTCATCAACTTAACTCATTTGCAGCGTTCCTCGAAGAAAAACTGCACACTTCTTGAGAGAACTCAATTGTTCAATTTCCTCACGAAGAAAATGGAAGATGGTAAAGCGGAAGGAGGAAAAAACCTGAGGTCATGACAGCATTGAAATCCGAGGAAATATATCTGACTACTGTCACGGATGAGAAAGCAAAAATCAGCATAGAGTGCGTATTGGAAGATTGAGCGGAGATGGGCACGGGAATGGAAGGAATACCGATATGTAACTCCTAAGTACATGAAGAAATTAGCTTTGAATCCTCCATGCCCAAGAGCTCCTTTGGCACGCCAAATAGCTGATCCACTAGCATCAAGCGCGGTGAGGACTTTCGATGAATGGGCTAGCGCCAAGCAAAATTGGCAAAGCAAGCAAAGGCGGTGAAGAAATTCAATGAGGATTCTGCAGCTCTTTGCGCCCTGAGTCTCGGTCAAACCAGAAATCAATGCAAAAGAAGTCGCTAATAAGCCAAGTGCTTCATCATCGCCCTCACGGCCAAGTTCCTCGAGCACCATCAAGCCAATTCCTCACACTATTGATGTTCCATCAAAGTCCTCAACTGCTCCGTCAAACCTTGGTTCTGTGCACTAGCTACATGTCAAAGGACTGCTGGTTTCTCAATTGCCTCGAGCATCTCTGCAAGTTCTCGGCTGCCCCAATTCTTCATCGGCCCGACTCTGCTGAAGATAAAAGCAACAGTTGGGCGTGGTCCTCGGCCTAGCCAAGGAAGAAACAGCTTGTAGTCCACGTGCCATCGATGATGAGGCATCGATGAAGAACTTGAAGAAATCATCGAGACCGCCAAGTTAGGGCCGCTAGAGCCAAGGCACATCGTGCTTGCTCTTTGGATCGAAGAAAGTCCTCGACTTCATTGACCTTTGGCACAATGATCCCAATACCCTCTGCGATCTTCCTTGACACTGGTCAAAGTCATGCTGACTCACTTCATCGCTGAAGAAAAATGGAAGTTTGAGAAGCGAGGAAATCAAGAAGGCTCAATACGGAAGGAAGGTTCTGAAGAAACGTTGTCAAGATGACACAGGAACTCCTCAAATCAAACTGAAATTCAAAACCTCAGCAAGAACTTGACACATACTATGCTGATTGGCAAGTAGTCAAGACCAGATTAAATCGATCGTGAAGAAAATCACAAGTGTTGCTGACTGTGCAACTGAAATTCCTCGGTGAAGCCTCGGTTCAGCTCTTTGAAGAAAATGTTGATTCGGGGCTGATGATCCCATCAGCCTCTGAAGAAATTGCCGGAGCACCCACTGTGATGCGCTGAAACCTCAAGTCGAACAACTGCATCGTTCTTTGAAGAATTACTCAAGCAGAGGCGCATCGGTTGCTCTGAAAAACCGCAATTCCTGGCTCCTCCCGCAACTCAACTCCAATTCTTCCATCTCGATGTAGAAAACCAAAGGCTCGAACGAGCTGCTGTGAAAAGGAAAGCATCGGATCGTCGATTCTTATTGGAAAAAATGAAGCCAATGACCAGCTCATTGAAAACCCAATTGATGCTATTCAATTTCCTCCATACCATCAAAGGAAGTTGTTCCTTTTGGAGAAGAATATGAGATCCCAATCGGATCGATGAAGAACATCAATCTCTGCTTCGTCGAGAGAAAATTGATGAAGAAATTAAGTGGAAGCAATCCCTTCAACCGATTATTCCCTCATCGGACCATGAAATTCCTCAAGCTGATGCTGAGAAATTGAAAATGAAGATGTGGATATTGGATGTACCACTCCGGTGATCAATGATGACTTTTGGGAAGTCGACATCCCAATACTCCTCTCTTCACCCGCTCCAACAAGTTCCTCACTCCCTGCCGATGTCCAAATAGACTACGAAGAAAATCAACCCTGGTTACGTGCATGAAGAAATTCCAGCCACTAGTCTTGATGAACTGCTCTTCTGCTAATCCTCGAATGCACGTTGAGGAACAAGAAATTCCTCGAGTGAAGAACTGAACTTGTGATTCTGAGGTGGTGATGCAACTCAGACACCCCTCTGCCCAAGCAAAAGAATCCGTTCTCAACCAAGCAAAAGTTCAAGGCTGAAGATTTCTTTGCGAGCACGTGTTCTTCTGAATATAATCCTTATGATTACGCTCGAATTAGGAAGAGGCGTTTTGGACTGCGAGTCAAGCAAACTTCTATTCCTCGGTGCTTTTCAACAAGGACAAAATCTTGATCATGCTCATATTCCTCATGTGGATATGGAGTCGCTGCCGAGCTTTGAGCCGTCCTCGGTGTTCTTCACGGCGGGACTTCTAAATTTCTGCTGATATTGTGGTGGAGCGAAGAGCTAATTCTTGATTCTATGCAACCCGCACATCACGGAGATCTGAAGATGTGAATTCATGGGTCTTGGATTGGATGACGAAAATACTCACTACAAGGCTCCGACAAGTGAATTGCTTGTGCCCCCTCGAGTCCTCCGCTTGATGGTGCATCGCATCTATGAAGAAAAGGAACTTTCAAATCACTATATGCAAGTCTTGATGAAGCCTTTGAAACCAAGGCAAGCTCAAGGACCAAATTCCTCGTCAAGGAATTATTATAGTGCCTCAACAGTCTATCGGATTCAGCGAAGACTATGAGTCCTATCAAGGGCCACGACTCGAGCGATGAAGAAGTCGTTGGCATCATGAAGAATATGCTTTTCAACATCATCCATGGCGTTCCGTCAATTTCCATGATTTCTTCATGAGGACTCGGCTAACATTGCCATGTCACCTTTTGAGCTGAAGCCTTATGCACCTTGGATTATGAGATTCATCGGTCAAGATCTTCACTGAATTACAAGGCGATACTTTGAACCCTTTGCAGCTACAGCCCCGATTGAAGTCCTCAAGCGGCCAATTCCTCGGTGATGAAAAGGGAAGGCTCTGTTGTGATAGATGAAGGCATTAGTCCATTGGATGGACAGGTTTCATAAGCACATCTTACTCCACCAATGATGACTCGCCACATGACTCTGCGGCAAATACCTTTGTCAAGCAAAATCCTCAAGGCGCACCGGGTGATGGTGATCGTGAATTACTCCTTAGTCTTCATCGGAAGGTTGATCGCAATCATAAGTGGGTCAAGCGTCGGTTTGGTACTCTTCTTTACAACATGACCTCAACTCACAATGCGGTGAAGAAAAACCACTACTACCTTCATGAAACCTTCAAGCGCTTTTGGGCTGTTCTTTCACATGTCTACAATGAAGAAGAACTGCAATCAATGGGACTCAAGGAAGAATTTGACTGTTACGCACCTCCTCGAAGAAATTCAAGAAGGTCAAAGTTCCTTCCTTGGTGGCCAGCTCCTATTCTTCATCTCGCGACAACGATGAAAATGAAGATTTGGAAGACAACATTGCTGGTCCTACTTCAACGAACAACCCGACAATCTTTGGCGCTCGTCTTCAACTGAAATTCCTCAAGGCGTTAGTCCTCGGTTTCGATCCTTTTGGTCATTCGATGACAAGGGGAGAAATTTGAGTTAATCTTCAAGCGGGTCTCGTTTTTGTCTATATACAGTATTTTATTAAGTTACAACTCTCGTTCTTCTGAAACCTTTTATTGGATCGAGTTGTAATCTTAAACCCGATGGTGCTTTGATACTTTTGATGCATTATGCTTTTGCTCTATGCTCGACTCTGATAGTTTTGATCTTTGTTATGCTCTGATCCTCATGAGCTCGGTGAAAATCTTCAAATCGATTTGGGATCTGATACTCATGAAAAGTTTCAAATTCCTCATACGCATTGGGCTCTGATACTCTTTATGCATTAGTTTGCATGCTCTGAATACCATCAAGCACCATATTTCATCATGCATTTCAAATTCCTCATATTATATGTCAAATGCGTGTATGAATTACAAGATATAGGGGGAGATCTCCATGATTCAATTCTTCAAATGTGCATTGCCTCAAAAGCAAATTCCTCACTATGCACATCTTGAGGGAGTTCTTCTATATCTTGCAATCAAAATCCTCATTATCGGTATTTACACTTCATATTTATCCCGTTGAAAACTTAACCTATGTTGTCATCAATCACCAAAAGGGGAGATTGTAAGTGCATCTAGTGCCTTAGTGATTTTGTGTATTGAAGACTTATAGGTTAAGCAACTAATCGTTTGTGAGTGTACACGGTCTATAAGTCTATGAGGAGTTTGATATTTCTGGTGAAATCGACCCTAAAAATGAAGTTCTTCAATGAAGACTTTGATATTCGAAGACTTTACGAAGACTTTGAAAGTGAAGAAATTGGTGTGACCTTGAAGACTTGGTATTCATTTGAGGAACATGAGCGTGAAGACTTTTGTTTTCGTAGTTTCATTTTCTCTTTCTTGAGTCATAGAAACACCGTCTTGTTAAAGGGTTGAGGAAATACTAAGGAAAATTTTCCATGTGATGCTCAACTCAAAATCCTACACCTACCAATTCCTTGAGTGAAGCTTTTGGAAATCTCATACGAGTTCAGTCAATTTCTTGATGTGAGGGCAAGCTCTTACAGTATTGAGAATTTATTCGGCGAGGAGTTAAGGAATTCGCCAGTCTGGTGCCTACCTGATGAGGAACATGATAGCCACGAGAATTTGATGTTCAAATTTCCGACCGATTCTTTGTCTTCTGGCGGCTGTCCCAAATATCTTATCCACCTAACGGTCATATCATTGAAGGGCATTTATGTCTTATCATGTCGGGCTGCTCCCTAGGCTATAAATAGCCGCCCCTACAACCACTAGTTGGTTGGCTGCTCCGAAGAACTTGACACTTGTCATTTGAGAGCAACCCATCCTCGAGGACTTTGAGAGAAAATCATCAAGTGAGGAAAAACCCAAAAACAAACCCCTACAAACCCAAAGTGATTGAGCATCCTTGAAGAAATTGATCCTCGTGGATCCGGCCTTTTACCTTTGAAGGTGTGCTTCTTCAGACGGTTAGGCGTCATGGTCTAGAAACATCAAGAGGAATTGTGGATGCCGGTGACCAAGTATGTGAAGGTTTGGAAGTCGCTGAAGACTTACCGAGTGATTGGGCCGAGGTGCATGTGACCTTAGTTCAAGGAGAATCTGTGAGGACTTGGTGTCTGAGCTGCGTGCTTTCGATGTTGGGTGTCGGGACTCGTGTCCTCGAGTTTAAATACTCGGCCGCTCCAACAGGCGTACAAGCTGAGGCAATGATTGGAACTGGTCTAAAATCATTGTCTTCACCAACCTAACTGGTTCTATTTCCTCAACCTTTCATTTCCTCATTCTTGTGTTGAGTGTTTGTCATATTTGTGTTTGAAGACTTTGGTGAAGACTTTCTCAATTTCCTCAGTTCAATTTCTTGATCTGTTGTCTTCATCTTGTGTTATCCTGTGATTCGCTTTACATACTCTGTGATTGTCTTCATTTCATCATGATGACTATGCTGTGTCTGCTATGCTTACTTACAGTACTTATTCATTTGCATGTATTTCTTAGCTAAGGAATTTCCTCACGACAAATTCCTCGGTGAAGAATTTGTAAATCTCTAAAATCGCCTATTCACCCCCCCTCTAGTCGATATAACTTTTTCAATACTAGAAGTGCCATATCTCAACAGAGTATATCTTCAAATTCTTCAGAAGTATGAACTCCTCACTAACAAGAAACCCAATTTAAGTTATTTCAAAGTCTTGATTGCTAAATCTTTGGATTAGAGTCCTCATCCAATTCTAAATTTGCGAAAGCACATGAAGGTTTATGCTTGGTTACGGAAGGACTACGCACACCTACGATTATCTTCAACATCGCTCTTCAAGATTGTGACTGTGGATGTGTGATTCGATCGAAAACTAATGGCTGCGCAAAGAGGCACCTACCTGCAATGTTGATGAACCTTGCGGGAATCTATCAAGTTCAAGGCAACTGAGATGTCATTCCTCTGAAGAATCTGCTGAAGAATTCATTCTGTCTGTGAAAGAGCGTCGGTGATGCTGAATAATCTTTGAAGACAATGGTCTTGAGGAAAATGATCAAATTTCGGCGACAACCAGCTCATCCTCGCGTTGCAAAAGTGCAAGTGGAAAGATCATCGATGACATTGAAGCGCGGGTCCTCTCACACGCTCAAAAGCTTCACATTTATCTAACTTTGTGGGCACTATGTTTTGTCTCTATACATAGCCCACTAAGGTAGATGAAGCATTTACGGAGGCGGAGTGGATTGAGCTATGCAAGAAGAATTACATCGATTCGAGCTCAACAATGTGCAGGAGGCTGGTCACGTCCGGATCCTACTTAAGCATAATATCATTGGCACAAAGTGGATCTCTGCAACAAGCAAGATGAAAATGGTCTTGTGGTAAGGAATAAAACACATTTGGTAGCTCAAAGCTACACGAGGTTGAAGAATTGATTTCGATGAAACTTTTACTGTTGCTAGACTTGAGGCTATCATATTACTTGCTTATTCTAATCATCATGATATTATCTTATATCAAATGGATGTGAAAAGTGCATTCCTCGATGGTAGCTTGAGGAAGAAGTATATGTTGCTCCCCCGGGTTTTGAAGATCAAAGAATCGACAAAGTCTTGAGACTTAATAAGGCCCTCTATGGCCTCAAGCAAGCCCCTCGGTGGTATGATACATTGAAGAATTCTTCGTGAAGAATGGCTTCACACCGATTCACTCGACCTACTCTCTTTACTAAATCTTATGATGGTGAACTGTTTGTGTGCCAAATATATGTTGATGATATTATCTTTGGTTGTCTTGATAAGCGTTATAGTGATGAATTTGCCTATATGATGGTGAATATCAAATGTCTATGATGGGAGGTTGAAATTCTTCTTAGGTCTTCAAATTAAATCAACACAATGGCATATTCATATCTAGGAGAAATACCTCAAGGATCACTGAAGAAATTAAGCATGCAAGATTGCAAAGGCGTCAAACTCCTATGCCCACAAATGGTCATCTATGCATGAGAAAATGGTATTGACTTGATCCTGAGTATACGCTCCATGATTGGTTCTTTATTACTTATGTGCATCTAGGCGGATATAATGCTTAGTGTTTGCATGTGCCCGATTTCAAGCTACACGAAGGAATCACACCATAAGGCTGTGAGCATATTCTTGAATGTTCTTTGAAAGGACACACATCCGACACTTATGCAAAATGATGACAGATGTACAACAAGAAAGCGTTTTCTTCAATCAATGAAGAATAACACTCTGAGTGTGAAGAAATTAATGAAGAATTTGATTCTAGGGACCCTCGACAATTATGCGGTGTCGAAATCATCATTCTTATCGATGGAGTCACGCCACCACCAAAGTTGAAAATCTTCAATTTGAGTTTTTTTCCAGTTTTGAAATTCTTGATTTTCAAATTCTTCAACTTTGCAAAATCTTCCTTTGTTTGTCGTCTTTCGTCATTGGCTATATATATATGGGTTTATCCTCTCTGACATTCACTTATGGCTATTTCTTCAAGTCGCTTTTTACTGCTAGTGAATGTGATGGACCCTTCCCCTCTATGCTATACTCAACCCAATCTATTCACAAATTCTTCATGTGCATTCTATTTGAAACTTGTTCAAAATCTTCACTGTGTCCTTGTCAGTGAAGAAATTGCGAGCGGAACTTTAAACTGATCTTATCCAAATTTTGGTTTTTCGCTCAAACCGTTCCGCATCCCATGATGCATTATTTTACTCACCCCGATCGTACATGATCTCCACTACGATCGTGGGTGACACATGTCGTGAGAAGGAGAATGAGTGAACACGTTAGTCCTAAATCTTGACGAACAGTTTTCCTTTGCCTCTATAAATACCCTCTCCCCATCCTCACTTCTTTTACTCCTTTGACCTCTCTCTCCTCGAGCTCCTCAAACCCTAAGCCCGCCGCTTCTCCATAAATCGTCGACGTGAGGAAGAGCTTCTTTGCCTCGACCTCGAATCGCGACGTACTCACGCCATTGCGGAAATCCTCACTCCGCCCTTGCCGTAGCTGTCTTCCTCCGCCAAGTTAGGGCGTGGAAGATCTGACAGAACAAGCTTCACATCTACAACACCCGTTAATCGTCGTGTTCTTCATTTAGGGTAATTAAAAGTTACTTTTATTGCCCTCTTGATCAATTTTACACTACAAAATCTTCAAAGGTGTTTTGTTCTTCAAATCCTCACACAAACACCTCACAAGTTATATGCTCTTGATTTGTTTTTCTAAGCAATCATTTTCTTCAAGATTCCTCAATTGTGTGGATCCCGATCAGTACAACTCTGGAACCTAAGACAAAAGCAGCTTAGTGAAATTCTTCAAGGCTCATCGGTCAAATTCCTCAAAACTTGTTCTTTTTGAAAAACCTTCTTAGAGCATATGACCTCTCCAAATTCCTACTTTTGTACTCGTTCACAGGTACTCATGTCTATTTCTTGAATCACTAGGTTCTCATCAACTTAACTCATTTGCGCGTTCCTCGAAGAAAAACTGCATACTTCTTGAGAGAACTCAATTGTTCAAATTCCTCAAGCTGAAGAATATGGCGAATGGTGAAAGCCCGAGAAAGGAGAAAGAAACACGAGGTTATGACTGCGTTTGAAATCCTGAAGAAATTTATCTGACTATTGACTTGATGAAG
Source organism: Aegilops longissima (assembly GCA_021605205.1). NCBI lineage: Eukaryota > Viridiplantae > Streptophyta > Magnoliopsida > Poales > Poaceae > Aegilops > Aegilops longissima. The sequence goes on along the minus strand of JAHIAM010009735.1, from coordinate 2,401 downwards.
CAAAATTTGGCAAAGAAAGCAAAAATCAGCAAGAGTGCATTGGAAGATTGAGCGGAGATGGGCAAGGGAATGGAGGAATCTGATATGTGACTCCAAAGTACATGAAGAAATTGCTCTCACTCCTCCATGCCCAAGAGCTCCATTGGCATTTGCCAAGTAGCTAATCCCACAAGCATCAAGCGTGGTGAGGACTTTTAGAAGAATGGGCTAGCGCCAAGCTAAATTGGCAAGACAAGCCAAGGAGGCGGTGAAGAAATTCAATGAGGATTACGCCACTGCTCACTCTGAGGCCTCGGTCAAACCGAGAAATCCATGCCAAAGCACGCTCATAAGCCAAGTGCTTCACCATCGGCGCCCTCACGGCCAAGTTCTCGCCGGCACCCTCAAGGCAAATTCCTCACCTTCTCTGCTCCACCAAAGTCCTCAACAGCTCCTTCAAAGTCCTCGGCTCCTGTGCATCGGCTACATGTCAAAGGACTGCTGGTTTCTCGATAGCCTCTGGTGTTTACAAGTTCCTCGTGACACCAATTTCATCATCGGCCCGACTCTGCTGAAGACCAAAGCAACAGTGGGCGAGGTCCTCGGCCAGTCAAAGAAAAGCAGGTTGCATTCCATGTGCCTTGATGATGAAGCTGATGATGAACTTGCGAAATCATCGAGATGCAAGAAAGGGCCGCTAGAGCCAAAGGCACATTTGTGCCCTTCTTTGTTGATCAGGAAAATCCTCGATTATATTGATCTCTAGCACAAGGATCCAAATACCCCTATGCGACTTTCATCGACCCTGGACAAAGTCATATGTTGACCCATTTCATCTTGAAGAGAAATGGAAGTTTGAAAAGGCAAGAGAGATCAAGAAGGCTCAATCGAAAGGAGAAGTTCTGAAGAAAAATGTTGTCAAAATGACACGAGGAACTTCTCAAGGTCGACGAAATTCAAGACCTCGGCAAAACTTGATTCTTATTATCTGATTGGCAAGGAGCCAAGGTCGATTCGTCAACTTTGCGAAGAAGTTCTAAAATGTTGCTGCCCCAGCCAACAGAAATTCCTCTGAACCTCTACTCGCGGTGAAGAACATCGGCCCGATGAGTTCGGTGGTGATGAAAATCTTAGTTCGAGGCTGATGATCCCATTCCGGCCCGAAGAAATTGCGGGGCATCCACTAGTGGTGCGCTGAAAAGCGAAGAAGTCAGAAGCGCATCGATTCGCTGAGAAATCAACCAGATTCCTCGGCTCCTCCTCGCCAACCCAACTCAATTCTTCCATCGCCTCGATGTGAAAACCAAAGGCTGGAGCATTGCGGTGAAGAAAAAGGAAGCATCGGTGTGAAATTCTTGATCGAAAATGAAGCCAATGACCAGCTCATTCGAAAATCCAATTGATGTTGTTCGATTTCCTCCATGCCATCAAAGGACCTTGTTCCTTTTGGAAGACTATGAGATCCCAATCGGATCGATGAAGAACATCATTCTTGCTTGTTGAAGCAGATTGATGAAAAATTGAAGTGGGCAATCCATTCAACCCGGTCATTTCCTCACCTATGCCTCGGTTCACGGTGAATGGTGTTGAGAAATTGAAGATGAAATGTGGATATAGGGTGCACCACCGTGATGAATGATGACTTTTGGGAAAGTCGCATCCCAATACTCCTCTCTTCACCTGCTCTAGATTCCTCGTCCCTGCACAAGCAGTTCAAATGGACTCGAAGAAACTCAACCCCTTGCTCATGCATGAAGAAATTCCAGCCACTAGTCTTGATGAACTGCTCTTCTTGATCCTCATCTTTTGTTGAGGAACAAGAAATCCCTCGACTGAAGAACGAGCTCGTGATTCACGAGGTGGTGATGCAACTTACGAACCCCTCTTAAGCAAAAGAATCCGTTCTCAAGCAAACAAAAGTTCAAGGTGAAGATTTCTTTGCGACACGCATTCTTCACTAACTATAATCCATATGATTACGCTCGCATAAGGAAGAGCGTTTAGACTGCCAGTAAGCCAACATCTATTCCTCGGTGCTCTTCAACAAAGACAAAGTCTTGATCATGCTCATATTCCTCATGTGGACATGGAGTCTCTGCCGGGCTTTGAGCCGGTCCTCGGTGTTCTTCACGATCGGGACTTGAATTTCTGCTTGATATCGTGGTTGGAATGAAGAACTCATTCTTCAATTCTATGCCGCACATCAGAAGGGCCATAGGCGTGAACTCATGGGTATTAGGCGGATGTGAAAATACTCACTACAAGGCACCGACAATGAATTGCCGTGCCCTACCACTCGATCCTCCACTTGATGGTGCTCGTTGTATCTACACGAACGGAACTTTCAAATCACTATATGCAAGTCTTGATGAAGCCTTTGAAGCCAAAGGCAGGCCCCAAGCCAAAATCCTCGTCAAGGAAT
>JAHIAM010009733.1:0-12591 GCA_021605205.1 Aegilops longissima | reverse complement strand
GATTTGGTACGCATAAGTACAATATTACACGTTAGGGCTTGTCCCAAAATTCAACCCAGACCTTGTTATATCCCAAAATTCAGATATCGTGGCTCCCAAAACTAGCGCCTTTCACAACCCGCTACTTTGCTATCCCGAAATTACAACGCTAAAACTCTCTCCACCTGCCAATCCCCGACACACGAAATCCCTTCTAACCCTGAGCCGAAAGGGCCGCTAGTTCAAATCGGTGGGGGTACTTTTGTAACACACCCTAAATTTTGGACAATTGCGTCCCTAAGTCATGGTCCCCCCTCCCATCACCTCCTTTTCGCCATTCAAAATCTTGCCGCCATAACCTCTCCACTCCAGCCGCGAAACCCCACCCTCCTCCGTCCGCCACCTCACCGCTGCCCAGCCGGAGCCTCTTCCTCGACAACGTCCGCCCAATCGCAGTGTCGACGTCCTCATCCACCTCCCCGATGAGGATCCGGGCACTACTAGGAAAAGGGCTATAGATGGAATGATGACTAATGGCGCACCGAAAGATGGTGCGCCATTAGTATACTAATGGCGCACCACCATCCGATGCGCCATTAGAGTTTCAACTACTAATGGCGCACCATGCTTTGGTGCGCCATTAGTACCAATTTTTTTTTAAACTAGTGCGCCGTTCAAACATACTAATGGCGCATCCTGCCCAAGTGCGCCATTAGTAGTTGTATTACTAATGGCGCACCAGGTGTGGGTGCGCCATTAGTATATAAACTTTTTTTTGAACTAGTGCGCTTGTTCAATGATACTAATGGCGATCCTGCCAAGTGCGCCATTAGTAGTTGTAATTACTAATGGCGCACTGTGTGTGGGTGCGCCATTAGTATAGAAACTTTTTTTTGAACTAGTGCGCTTGTTCAAACATACTAATGGCGATCCTGCTTAGGTGCGCCATTAGTAGTGGTAATTACTAATGGCGCACCATGCAAGAGGTGCGCCATTAGTAAGTGGGCAGCAACAAGATATTTGGGACAGCCTCTCCTACCCACACACTCACTTTCTCCCCACTTCATTCTCTCCACCTCCTCCTTGTCTCGGTGCCTCCTCTTTTCACCTCATTTCCACCATAGATTCATTCAAATTAAGTGGTTAAATTACCTTGTTTTAATAGGTAAGTAAGGGGAAGCTATATTTAGGTTGTTCTCTTACAACAATGTGCACATGCACTTTTTACGGCCTAGCTAGATCTATGTATGTTCGTGGTGTTGCATATGTTTGTGGTGTTTGCATATGTGTTTGTGTTTGAGGTGTACCGGTATTTGAAATGCGATAGTTGCCAATATTTTGCCGGAATGTTGATTCATTTCGCTTCAAGCGAGAATTTTGGCATTAAGCATCCTTTTTGGTCCTATTTTAGGAAAGTCATGCCAAATTTTTTTTGGTTCTAAAATATCGTTTTGTTTCTACCTCGCAGCGCATTGATGGTCCGCACGATGACCGAAGGCATCGTGAATAGGTTTTTGAGGTCCGCGAAGGCCGAGATGCTTCAAAAGAACGAGACGGAGATAAGATGTCCGTGTCGAAGATGCAAGTGAAGAGCCTTATTATGACCCGGATTCCGGCAGGTGCGGACCACCTGCTGTTGCGTGGTTTCATGGATGGCTATCGGTGGCAAGGTGATGAAGATGACTACGAAGTCGCCCATGCGGGCCGGGCAAGAAATGAGGAAGGGCAGCAAGACAACCACCGCGCTCTCGGGCGGGCGAGAAGACGAAGAATCCCTGTGAGATGATCACGACGGTGATGTTGTACACACCATCATGTAGAAGATGCAGGACATGATGATGAGGAAGATGCCGAGCAGGCGACGGGCATGATCATGAAGATGATGATGCCGGGCGGAGCGCACGACGCTGACCATCGGCGGGCTGTGCAGGACCTCATATTCAAGAGCTGCTTCGCTGCACGGATAACGCAAGAGCTGCCGCCGAGAGAAAGCCAAGATGGATCAACTTGAGTTAGACGCGTTACTCCATTGTATGAAGGATGCAGCCCGAGGATACCCGCCGAAAGTAACGCCATGGCCCCGAGATGAAGGTAAACACAAAATGACCGACGATGCTTCGACGAGAACATGTCATTCTCGCACGAACGCCTTCCCAAGGGGAACAAGTGCCCACCAGTTTGGAGGAGGCGAAGAAAATCGTGTGTCCTCTGGATTTACCGCGACGTGAAATACCATGTGTGCATGAACAATTGCATCATTTATCGACGAGCACGCTGAGTCTACCATATGTCCGTGTGCGCGCCACTCGATACAAGAAGAGGAAGAAAGCCCTCTAAAAGTGGTGTGGTACTTTCCGATCACTCTCGCAGACAGCGCTATTTCATGGACCCTAAGGTAGAAGCTCCCTGCGCTGGCACGCCGGATAGGAGGAGAAGAAGCGGAAGATGACGAAATGATCCGGAGATAGATAAAAAGACAAGATGCTGAGTCACCCTAAGGATGCGAGCCAAGGCAAGCGTTGAACTTCAAGACTCGAATTTGGGAACGATCCAAGGAACATCGTGCCGGGCGCGAGCACCGATGGAGTCAATCCGCTTGGCAGCCGAGAAGCACACATAGCACCTGGCCTGTGTTTGTGTGGATGTACAACCTTCCCCGGTTGTGCATGAAGAGGAAGTACATTCACATGAGTATGCTAATTGAAGGGCCAAACAACCAGGAACGACATCAATCAGATCTGGGCTGCTGAAAGAGGAGCTTGACACGCTGTGGAAAACGCCAGCCAATACGTGGGACGCCGCAGAGAAAGAATATTTCTATGAGAGCCGTGACCGCCACGACGGTGCACGACTATCTCGTTACGGATATGTCGCAAGCGTAGTCCACGGATTTTCCGGATGCGTAAGGTATGGATGACACAACGACGCCAGCTAGATAGAGATCCCGGTCTTCGAAAACCGTGTTCATGGGACATCGAAGGTGGCTTCGCGACGATGACCCGTGGAGGAAACGCAAGGATCTGTTCGATGGTGAAACCGAACTCGAAAACGCCCCTGTACGAGGAGCGGCGAGGAAATAGACAAGCTGTTGAAAATTGGAAAGACTGCCCACCGCCGAAAGAAGCAAAAGGCGCCAGAGCCGGAAAGAAGCGAAGGCGCCAGAGCCGCTGAAGGTATGGAAAACGAGGTCTGTTTTCTCGGGACTTGCAGATCGAAGATCCACCGCAGCCTCACAGCCTTGATGTCATGCATATCACGAAGAACGTAAAGTAGAGTCTGCTTGGTACCCCGCTCAACATGCCGAGAGGACCAAAGATGGGCCAAAGCAAGGGCAGACTTGAAATCAATGGGCATCGTGCAGGAGCTTCACGCTATATATGATGATGATGATGATGATGATGATGATGATGAGGCGAAGCAGACACGTAAAGTCGCCGAAAGGCAAAAAGGCCAAGAAGACCGAAATGACTACCTCCCGCGGCTTCACTCTAAGTCGAGGAGATCGAGCAGTTTTTCACCGCCTCCTAGGAGTAAAACTTCCTTACGGTTACGCTGGGAAGATAAGCAGATACCTAGACCCAGCCAAGCGTAAGTTCAGCGGATGAAGTCTCACGACCGCCACGCGGTCGATGACGCAGACATTTCCAGCCAGTAACTGGATCATGGACGCGCACGTCCGTGAAACGCTATTTGGCCTATGCAACTTCTTCGACGCCATCTCGGAAGTCGACATGGAGGCAACCTCGAAGGCTACAGTGAAGAGATCGTGGTGATACTATGCGAGCTTGAGATGTACTTCCCGCCGCATTCTTCGACGCTATGGTGCATCTGCTGGTCCATATAGTGGAGGATATCATCCAACTCGGGCCGACGCTCTCGCACAAAGATGATGCCGCTCAAAGGATGAATGGTGTCATCAAAGGATACGTCGCAACATGTCACGCCCGTAAGGAAGCATAGCCGGGGTTTCTCAATCAAGAGTGCATCTCCTATCGCACAATTATCTAGGCATCGAGAACCCCGCTGGTCTGCCTGTCAACAGCACCTCGGCAGGCTCGCTGGATGGGGTCACCGTGAGGGTCGCCGGCAAATGCATGTCGACTTCGAGGGTCGACTCACGACTTTGAAAGAGCAAACCTAGTCGCGCTTACAACACATAGACGGGGTTCGATCCTTGGGTGGTAGAGCACAAAACCTTTATTAAAAGACGACAATGACCGAGGCCAACAGAGGACGGACGGAGATACACTCAAAGAGCACAACTCATGTTTCACGCTGGTTCAAGCATAAGCTTCGTTGCATCTTTACATGAGGATTCTTCCGCTGAAGAACAACTCATATTCGCTTTGTCACAGTATGCCGAGCACAACCTCGATGACCTATGAGGCGACGATATCAACGGCTACACATTCTACACCGAGGCCAAGGACATGAAGAGCGATGGTTATCGTAACTCCGGGTAACGGCGGAATCCTACACCGTAACGACAAGGACAGATACTACGAAGGATCGAGGAGATCTGGGAGCTGAGCTACGCCGAGAGAAGGTCCCATGTTCCGTGGTCGATGGGCCAAGAACGCCATAAAAGAAGACCGTATTTCACCACCATGGTTATACCCGGTTAATCCAAGATCATGGGCAAACGCCACCGCAAAAAATGAGCCATGGGTACTGGCTTCCCAAGTGACCAATGCTTTTCATTACCGACCCGCCAAAGCCCAACCGTGTTGTCGTGAGGAGAGGCAAAAGGAAGATCATCGGAATGGATGGAGTAGCCAATGAGCAAGACTTCGACAAGTACGGCGACCGAGGATCGAACATGACGACGATGATGAAGTAGCAGCATACACCACAAGAAGAAGCAGACCACCCTACCTAAAGGACGTCTGCTCCACGTAAGAACTCCATTTATGTAAAAAGAAGGGCAAGAAGATTGTGAACAGATAGCTAGCTAAGATCGATTGTATTTAAATCGTAGCCTTCATTTCTCGATTGTATTTCATGGGTACTTTTTGAACTATCATGAATATTTTAAATTTCATGGACACTCGATCTCGATCCTCCATCTCGATCGCCATCCCACCTCGCCAGATCCGCCCCTCGCCGAGCACCCCCCAGTCCACCGGCCGCCGACCCCCGCACCTCGATTCTCCATCTTTAAAATGGCTTTTAAATGCTACGTCTTATAAAAAATGCTACTGTTTTATAAAAAAATGCTACTGCCTTATAAAAAATAAGTATCAAACAGCTTTTAAATGCTACTGTCTTATAAAAAATATTATGTTATTATTTAAACAAGTTTGAACATTTTAAACACAAATAAGTATCAAACAGCTTTTTAAATGCTAAAAAATTTGTGGAGCCCACCTCGATCCCTCCATCTCGATCGCTGTCCCACCTCGCCAGATCCGTCCTCACGCCGAGCACCCTCACTCCACTGCCGCCACCCTCAAGACCTCGATTCCCTACTCAACCGCACACACCAAGCACTCAAGACTGCCTTATAAAAAATAAGTATCAAACAGCTTTTTAAATGCTACTGCCTTATAAAAAATATTATCTGTTATTATTTAAACAAGTTTGAACATATTTAAACATAAATAAGTATCAAATAGCTTTTTAAATGCTAAAAAATTTGTGGAGCCTCGAGTCGAACCCAGACCTCCCGGTGTGAGAACTGGAGGCTGACCAATCGAGCTAGTAGAGTGGGCTTGACATGGATAGGTTCCGTAGTAGATAACCTTTTGGATTTTGTGGAAATAAAAAATACTAATGGCGCACCACGGTGAGGTGCGCCATTAGTGGATATGCTAATGGCGCACCGCGTGAGGTGCGCCATTAGTATTGTGGCCCCCTTCGCCTCGATCCCCTTCCCCTGATCCCCTCGCCTCGATCCCTCGCCAGTTCTCTCGCCCCACCCTGCCCCGCTCGCCTCGCTTCTCTCCCGCTCTCGCCGGACGCCGCTACGACGCCGCCGACCTCGCTCGGCCTGACGCCTGACGCCGCTTCGACGCTACCGCCTCGACGCCTTCGACGCTGCCTCGACCTCTGGCCGGACGCTGCCTCGCCATTTCTCGACGCCGCCGCCCTCACCTCGACCTCGCCTGCCCACACCACTGCTGCCGGAGCACCACCACCCCCGTGCAGCTCCTCCTCCTCATCCTCCTCCTCCTCAAAACTAAATCAATGGAGATGACATACCTGATCCGTCAGAATTATCGCCAACAAGGCTGCCACCGATCGATCAGTAATTATCTATGCAAGTGTCAAGACTGATGTAAATTAGTGGGGATCATGTGTCTTCATTCGGCGCTTCTCCGAGACGTGGTGTCCGCCTTCGGGATTCAATAATCTTTACATGGACGATGAACGCCTTGGTGGTAGCGACATAGATATTTCTTGTTGCCAGCCTTTGCTGGTAGGAATCGAATCAGATACCCTCGCTCGCCTAGGGAACTTCTCCAAATATATAGTTGCCTCCTCACATTTTAGCTCAGGAGGACGACCAAAGAGTGCAGCTTAACGCCTCAATGATAACGTGGGCATCGATAAGGCAACCCTGCTGAATAACAAACTGATGCTACAACTGTTTTTATCTTGCCATGATGTTGAAAATCATCTACGTATTCATGGAGCTCAACTAGAAACTCGTGAATTACAAGAACATTTGTATTTCCATGCTTAATGATGAATAGGTGTTTTCTGGGCATCGTAATGGATGAATAGGTGACAAAACTTTGCGTGCAACAACCGGGCATATATGCACCTTATGCCCAACAATAGGCACTCAAGAAAACGCAAAAATTTGTTGCTATATAAATGTGAACAAAATTGCGGTTTGTATATGATATTCTGCCATGAAGAAAGAATAGATAGTGTGGGTCCTGACCTTGTTTAATTTCTGCAATTCTTTGTATATGATATTCTTGGTGTGTATTGCATTCTCATCGTGGTTTTGATCACGTAACAAGAAGGAAAGGGCGAATGAAGTACCTATCGCAGCAGACATGTAAGTATTTGCCCACTTTGCGTATGAAGCAAAGCAAAAGAGAAGAAGCCACGGAAGGTGATTCTTGGTTATGTTTTTTTAAAGCAATCCTTGGTTATGTTAGTGCCACTATATAGTACTTTACTATGAACACCCATCTTGATGACCAATAGAAATTGCAGCCACATGTGCACCGATCTAATTTGAAACATCAATGAAAATTGAAAAAAATTACTCTCATAGCACTACTTCTATTTGCATTTCCTAAACATATTTGCATTTCCCATAGTTTATTACCTTCAGATGACAATCCTTTTGCTGGATGTTTATGTACAAGGACAGCACAATTCTACTAGACTTAATCGAGATAATCATCGCTAGATATGCAATTACTTTGATGGGCTTATGAAGAGGATGGGCAACACCAGTGGTTTATCGCTGTATTGCTTTGGATATAATAGTAATTGGCACATTAAGTTTGACAAAAGTTTCATCCAAGTGAGTACAAATATGAGTTCCATTCAACCTTGATAATTTGTGGGTTCTCGCTTAGGATAAAATACCTTTCATTTGTTTGTGTTGCAAGATTATTGTAGGGCAAAACCCCTGTAGTTCATTCCTCATTTCCGCCTTTTAGATAGATAGTGTATTAATCTCACTGGGTAGAGTGACCTACTACCATTTTAATTATGTACCGAGGTGGTTGCATAGCTCTAATACTAATGAGCAGGCCACTTTCTGCTCAAATTTTCATGTTCAGTCTTGGTTCTTTTGGGAGATGTGTTGCTTGGTGTCTATCAAGCACATCATCAACAATACTTGTTAAACACTGGTGTTAGGCCCTAATCTTTCTGTTCACCTGTGTTCCTCCGTGAGGCAAGAATTTCTGTGTTTGGAGGAATATTTGTGTATAATTGAATTTTTTATGCTGTAGCTTGCCTCGTAATAGAGGATGATCAGCGGCAGCAGTGCAGCTTGTGTTGTGTAGTATGACAAAACATGTAAATGTACATTAAATTGTTGCTCAACGCCATTTATAACTCACAAATTCGCATGCACTATAGAATGCAAGAACAAAAATTTATATTGGTGTTGGAATGCAGTCAAAATTCAGACATGTAGCCTTGCAAGCAAAAAGTATATTTGTGGTGCTATATTTGTGGTGCAAATGAAGATATGCCAAACTCCTCAACAGTTGGTTAGTCTCATTAGGTAAAATAATAGGATACTTTGTTAAATTAGAAGTCATCAACATGTCTGCTGATCAATTGCTGCTGTATCCTCGTATGATGTATGTGATGCTGTCTGATGTATGGTTTTTATCAAGAGGCCAAACATTCATCTAGTTTTGCTATGAACTGCTGCTAATGTATGATGTAGTTGCTTCACCTGCTATCTTGCTTACGATTCTGCACTGCGGTCGCTTAAGAGTTTTTAGATGAATGTCTATAGTGCTTTTTCTTCTCGCTAACTCCGCTCGAGTTGTTGTTGGCCGTAACAGATGTTTGAAGTACAATTGTTACCAATGTGGGCTTGTGGAATCCCATGACAAAAGTCTTGAGTTGGGTTCAAGATAATTGTCAAGGGTAGTCTCATTGTGATCTTCTGAAATGACCCATTGGCTTACTTCATTACGCTGGGATAATGATTTTGCAGGTACCCGAGAGGTCTCTTGAGTTTGCCGGAATGTCGATTAACTTCCGTTCGGCAATTGGTATTCCATATGTCCTATTTTCAGCAAAGGTCATGCTGAAATTTTCCGTGAATTTTAGCATGACTTTGCTAAAAATAGGACATATGGGGTACTTGTGACTAATGCATGGGCCGGGTATCTTAGTAGTTAATTAAGTAGGATCAAGTGCCCCGCGCATTTGTGACTAATGCATGGCTTTTAGGGTGCCTCGTGTCGATAAAACCGAAATGATGAAAAGTTAGGCTTTTAGGGTGCCTTTACGCCAAAAAACCCTCAATGATAAAAGCTTAGATTTTAGGATGCCTCGTGTCGATAAACCCTAAATGATGAGACCATGATCTTGTTCCTTGACAATAACCAACTTTTGACCAAACTTTGTTTCTATTTAGAGAGAAACATGGCCCACAACGATGAGGTCAGGGGTTCGGGCAAGAAGGCATTCTCGAGCTGTCCCAGAGATGGAGGAACAACCTCACTTGTATGAGGTCCGCCTTTCCCCACCGATCCTAAGACCACGGATGGTGCCGCCGAGGATGACCACACCGATGCCACCACCGATGAAAGTGCCGAGGATGCCACCATCGATGATGGCGGCGCACGCACGATGGCAGCCACCAAGAGGCAACGAAGGACTGGCGCCGATCGTGTTCGCACCTCAAGGAGGAAGTTATCAAGTGGACTCCAACGGGAATCCAACGGCGCTCGAACGAATAGTCAAGGGGTACTCGCCTCAGCTCGGGTGCATTGTCCGGAGCACCGCCTCGATCAACACCGAGAACCCGAGGCATCCCGACCGAGGGAATTTATGCAACCTCCTCTTCACGGTTGCACGAACGATACAAGTTCCCCGCTGAATTTGAAAACACAAGCCTCAAAGGGAATAAAGTGAACAATGCTGCCCTCACGAAGATGAGCAAGGCCCTGTCTTACTTGGAAAAGCAATGTGAAGAGAATGATCGAGAAAGGTGAGAGTTATGAGAAGATCAAGGAGAAAAATCCTTCGATCACCGAAGATGACTACAACGACTTCAAGATCAATTGCTCGAAAGCACCGCAAGCTCCCAATCAAGTGAGTGGGGGAAACAAATGCGGAGCTGAACATAGGGGAACACACACTGGTCCCGGCGGTTACAGAGTGGCGGAGCCTATATGGGACAAGGAGGAGGCGGACTGCGCGAGCAAGGCCTACCGCCTCTTCTTCGATACATACGGCGGTGACAAGCAGACCAGGAACTTTGTCAGGCCCGCACAAGAAGGACCCAAAACAAAGGAGCTTACCACGGATCCAAGACCAGCAGCTTGAGCTTGTTCTCGTAAGGAATACACCCCCGTAGAATTAGCTCCATATGGTTGCATTCTAATTAATGAAGCCAATTTCTAAATGGTTCACATTCCTTCCGCAGCGATCGAAAGCAGTAGCACTGGGTCGACTCAGAGCAACCCTTGGGACACCACTCTAAATAGGGGTTGAATGTAATGAAGAACAAGGATAAGCTCAGAAGTTTACGCCACCTGGTCGTGTGGCCGCAAAGGCTTGTCGACAAAATGGGGTCATACTATACCGCCGGTGTGCGGAAGGAGAAAAGACCAGCTCGAAAGCCAGCGCGAGGTTCAAGAACTCAAGGCACAGGTGGCGGATTCCGGAGATTGTCCAAGAGCAAGTGGAACAACGACTCGGAGCGCATCGATCACCGCCTCTTGTGCCTACTCTTGATCTCGGGTTGAGTGCGATTGCGGCGCCAACAGGGCCGCCCGATTCCTAGCTTCACGCCAGCAACTCGATAATGCGATGGCGGGCTATTGGTGCCTCCCCGTGGAGGCGGCATTGGTGTCTCCGACGCCGCACGGGAGCTTAATGCACCCGGTGTACGCCGCCAGCACCTTCGCAGCAAGCGCCCTCCGTCAATCGCACGCTGCCGCTGGCGGTGTGCTCTACATTAGCCGAGCTCGACGCCATCATCACGGTAACTAACTCGCTTCTCGCCGAGGACTTCATCTCTTGTTTTGATCGGCATCCCCGACGCCTACATGTTTTCGCAGGGCGCCGACGACGTTCCGCACTCTCTCCACTTCGTGAACAACGAGTTGGTCGATGTCGCCAAGGGCAAAATCGTTCAACCGGGCAACCCCTTGTTCCACGGTACCCAGATGCCACCCAACTTGTTTAGGGTTCAACTGGTTCGGGTGCTGCCAGGCTGCGACGACTTGTTACCTCCGAATCGACCTGTCGGGGCCGACGATGATGACGTGATGACCCTCAGCGCCTGCCTGAGCTGGCCCCTGCTTTGGCCGAAGAGCCAGATTCGTTTGGGGGCGGGGGACACCACCCCAAAGACAACACCGCCAGTCGTGCCGGCGCCAAGTCGGCCCCATGGCAAGACCGCCGTAACGGTGCCGGACATCCCTATGCCACTGGATCCAAACATGCATATGGCACAGGATCAGAATGACGACGACGACGACTATGATACATTTGGCAACGCCGATCAAGATTTTGCCGAGCATGGGTACGATGGCGACTTCATGGGGCCTCCTTCTCAAGAACCAAACCCAACAAAAGACGTGGTGCGATCTAGCTCGCATCTGGAGAAGCCAAGTTGCAACAAAGCGCCGGCCTCATGCTCAGCTCTCAGAGACGCCCACCTGCCGACTTCACCGAGCCTCAGATAGGCGAGGTGCGTAAATATTATCAGCCCCAACACACTCAAGAAGGCGGTCTGTGAGCAAAACTCGTCCCATTACAGAGAAGAAGAAGGCACGCAAAAGAAAGACTAAGAAGGGTGCGAGCCAGCCGGCACCGAGTACGATCCGTGCTCAGACGGGCCACCTTCACCGCAGGATATCTCGAGGAGGGTGCATGTGGCGGTAGGGCGATGCTACCGACAAATATGCTCAATGCTGCAACCGTGCTATGCGGAGTCTGCATGATGACAGTTGTTCTTTCTTTGGAGAAGCGCGCCTCGTGGAGAAGGATGTGGCATACCCGGTTTCGCGCCAAGGTGCCAGAGGGCAAGGGCTTTGTGGATAACTCCATCGGGCGCGATCGATCGCGCTTTTGATGACATCCACGGTATGTTGAACCTTCATCCGCTGCACTACACCTTCGCTCGCTATTTTCACGAGTATGGAGATGCGGATCATTCGCGATAAGACCTCGACATCGTGATAGTCGACTTCTACATGCGCAAGATCTTGGCAGCGCTGGGACCGCAAGTCGCGAAGTTCTTACAAGGCGCCATTCGCAAACCAAGATAAGGATAACTTCTCGCCTTACTTTCCCGAGTAAGTCCTCCTCAACCGCCCGTAATATATGAATTTTACATTTCGATCGCTTTTCTTTTAACATTCCGTGTTTTCGCAGTGACACACGCACGCCATCCTCCTAAGCCCTAAATATTCCATGGCCACGATTTCGACCCGGACCGTCACCGAACGAGACTACACAAATGTCAAGAAGGTTCTTGATGATGTTCTCCTGCCACGCCAAATCTGGAGGCACCTTCACCAGTGCCTATTCGTAGTACGGCAAGCACGTGTTCTCCCATAATACGACGCTCGCTGCGCCAAGCCGCCTCCGGCGTCGGAAGGGTGCCTACTACGCCATCCATCACATGCGGGCGATCGACGGACCATCATCAACTTCGCTACCGAGTAAACTCCAAGATTGGGCCGCGAGCGTGTCGGCAATCCAGACGCGGACCTCCGACAAGAATTCTTTCGCGATCCAATGGAGTTTGCGGAAATCATCCATCAAGATGTCCTTCGCACTCGGGCAGTTCTACCTCGAAATCAACCGTCCAACAAAGGACATCGACATAATGCTACAAATGCAGGATGACAACGCCTGCTCTTTCATGACTCCCACGATAGACGGCGGCTTCATCCACGCTCCGTCCCTTGAGTCGAGTTGTTCAGTTCTCAAACATCGATT
>JAHIAM010009730.1:0-16002 GCA_021605205.1 Aegilops longissima | reverse complement strand
GTTCTTGCTCCAATGTCCATCCTTCTCCAAGCTAGGGCCTTCATTTTAAGCAAAACAAATGTATCCAATTTAGGCAGCATCATATTCTCATGAACATTAGAATCATTACCAAGAAACGAAAGTACCGATAATTTAATTGGCGTCTGCGAGCTCTAGTAATTGGTCCAAGATATGTAGCAAGAGGGGGCTGTGGGTGTAACAATGGTATTGATGTCCTCATCACGCATCAAGCGGTAGTACCGCTTAGAGGGCGGTTGTACCGCTTCGAGGTACTCAGCGTAGTACCGCTTTCGAGGGGCGGAAGTACCGCTCGTGTCGGGATTTTTCGCAGATCTACTCGGGGCGCGATTTTGGGGCGGAAATGGATGATTTCGGGACCAAAATTGGATGGATTTCGTGGATAAGAAGAGGGGAAACTTGGGGAACTGCTAGATCCACTCGAAACCAAGCAAATCCATGGATCAAAATCAACAAAACTTCATCTAACCAACAAATCACAAAATAATTTGGGGCTATTTTTGGTGGGGATTTTCGAAATTTAGGACGAAATCAAACAAAAGAAGGCTAGAAAACGGTGGAGGGACTCCAAATACGTGATGAACGTGGCTCATGATACCATATGATACGGGGCTAACCCGGTGTAGGCCGATCTTTCACGTTTGGAGTGGGATCCCTCGAAGAACACGATGAACACGGGGAAGAACGGAGAGAAATCACAAGGGGAAACACTCAAGAACAAGTCCAATCACACATCCACTAGACAATCAAACACACAAGATCACAAGGTACATGAACAACAAAGGGAAAGATACAAGGTAAGGTTCATCTCAAGAGGAGGTCTTGATGATATCCTAGATGGATCTTCCCACGAGGGGTCTTGATGATATCCCGAGATCTTCTCACATGGAGGTCTTGAACTCCATGGGAGTGGTAGTCTCTCTCTCTCAAGAGTAGAGGTAGGAGCAAAGCTCACCTAAGAATGAGCTATCATATTTGCTAACCCTAGATAGGAGGTGGAGGTGGTCTATTTATAGTCTAAGCCACGAAGGGGTAAGTGGGAGAGGGATACAAGGCCAAAGGCCCATGCTGCACAAAAGTGGCGGTAGTACCGCATACAGAGCGGTAGTATCGCTGGGAGCTTATCTTGGCGGTAGTACACCGGGAGTCCAGACTCCGGTTCTGGAGGTGTACGCCGAAGGGGGAGCGGTTGTTCCGGTCGTCGGGGCGGTTGTACCGGTCTAATGACAGAAACTGGTACATCCGGTGCAGTACCGGCCTTGCACCGCTCGAATACAGAAGCTCGGCCGGTAGATGGGCGGTAGTCGAGCGGTTGTACCGCCCGTGTGCCTTCAGCGGTAGTACCGCCTGGTGTGGGCGGTAGTACCGCTCGTCCCGCATGTATGCGACTCTGTTCTTCCTTCTCTTCCATGCCTCACTCGCGGATGGTGTAGTTGTACACTTGTGCTCGCACTCCTCCTCGTCCATGATGTTCCGACAATACCTATGTATGCACACGAGTGGAGTGTCAAGTAGTATACCATCCTCGAAGGGGTCAAGTGAACACGTGTAAAGGAGAAATTCACCTTTATGTATGAGAAGTAGAGGTCGCACGTGTCACTTGCCAAACGAACTCTTGACATGGTGATGACCGTAGGATGCTCCGCATCAGACATCCTACCCCTACCACTCCAAGAGCGCACAAACATGGACGCGAGTGCCCGAGTCAACCACCTCAAGAAAACGCATGAAGATACAAGGCACACCATTGAGCGCCAAGTACAACGACTCGCGACCAAGCTCAACGTCACCAAGCAACCCATGATATTCAACATTAGAGATCTCGTGTGGCTACACCTTCGCAAGGAACGCTTCCCCAACGAACGCAAGTCCAAGCTTCTACCACGAGCCGATGGACCATTCAAGGTGCTTGCACGCTACAACAACAATGCATACAAGATCGACATCCCACATGACAAGTACTCCGTGAGCGACATCTTCAACGTCAAAGATCTCTCCCCGTACCATGGTGATGAGGATTTCGATCTGAGGTCCGATCTTTCCCAAGGGAGGGGAGATGATGCGGAGCATCCCAAGGTCATCCCCATGGACCTACCATCGTCTCATCAAGTGCCTAATGGACCCATGACTCGATCACGTGCAAGAGCTCTCGAGACCGAGGTGACATCTCTCCTCTCACAATTCCACTTCGATGACCATGAGACATGGCTACTACCTCAAACGGAGACATTGTGTATACTCAGGTATCAAGAAGTTAGTCATGGAGACACCAAGGAGCAAGGAGAATCCGAAGAGGAAGATGGACGTGAAGACGGAGAAGGAGAAGTGATGCGGAGCATCCCACGATCACCCCCATGCATCCACAACCGTCTCATCAAGAGCCAAGAGGACCCATGACTAGAGCACGAGCTCGAGCTCTCGAGACCGAGGTGACTTCTCTCCTTAGTGAAATATCATTTGACCCTCTCGAGACATGGCTACTACCTCAATCCGGAATGTTGTGCATGCTTAGGTACCAAGGAACCAACCTAGGAGAAGCTGCAGCCCAAGATGGACACCAAGAGCAAGAGGAGGAGCTGCAGAGTCCAGAGGGAGCGGTACTACCGCTCAAGCCAAGCATTATCTACCGCCAATGACGGTACTACCGCTCAAGCCAAGCGGTATTACCGCCAAGCGAGCGGTACTACCGCTCAAGCCAAGCAGTACTACCATCGAGCCGAGCCAAGCGGTACTACCGCTCTCCATCCGCCTACTTCCGCAAAAACCCGACACACTCCAGAATCGAATCAGGCGTCAGAGTGGTACTACCGCCACCAAGCGGTACTACACGACAATGTGTATTACCGCCAATAGAACGGTACTACCGCCGCCCTGCAGGTAGCGTTTGGGCCGAGGCCCATGTACTCGTTCGCCCCAACTTACCCCTTAGAGGTCCTAGACTATAAATAGACCTTCCCTCATCCTTTCTAGGGTTAGCTTTGGATTTGCTCATATTTCGTGTGAGAGCCTTTGCTCATCCCGTGGCTACTTCTCCTCAAGATCGGGACCTCTCGGAGAAGATCCCCACGCGGATCCAAGACCCCTTCTAGGGCGGACCCCATCAAGACCTCCTCATGGAGAAGAACGGCTACTCGTGTATCCTTACCTTTGTTGATCTTGAACCTTGTGCCACTCTATGTGTTTGATAATCTAGCACTTGTGTGATTGTTTTCTTGTCGGTTGAGTGTTGTCCCTTGTTCCTCCCCGTGATTTCCTCGTGCTCTTCCACTCGTTCTTCGTGATTTCCCCGTAGGATCCGCTCCAACGTGAAAGATCGCACACGTAGGGTTTCGCCCTACATCATCATGGTATCATGAGCCACGTTGATCACGTTATTGGAGCCCCTACCCCTCTTTTTCTAGCTTGATTTTGTTGTTTTTGTCCTAATTCCGAAAATTCCCCACAAAAATAGCCCCAAATTTTTTTTGTGATTTGTTAGTGTGATGATGTTTTGTTGATTTTGATCCATGGATTTGCTTGGTTTCGAGTCGATCTAGCATCTCTCCAAGTTTCACCTCTTTCCATCCACAAAATCCATCGAATTTTGACCCCAAATCACCCATTTCCTTCCAAAATCGCCATAACGATTCGAACTATCGAGAAAATCCCGACACGAGCGGTACTACCGCCCTCCTAGCGGTACTACCGCTTAGAGCGGTACTACCGCCCTCCTAGCGGTACTACCGCTGAGTACGGCACTACCGCCAGCCCCCGTTCAGTCAAAATAGTCGAAAAATCCCGACACGAGCGGTACTACCGCCCTCCCCAGCAGTACTACCGCCCTGGCCAGTTTCAGCCTTCCAACTTTCACCATTTTCATCATAACTTTTAACTCCGAACTCCGATTTGAGTGTTCTTTGGCTCGTTTTGAAGCTATCGACGTGCCCGAAGTCCTCACCTTGGTTTCACCACCTTTTGACACCATCAAATTTTCCGAACATAGGCATCTTTTCCTAGGGCTTAAACCACATCATCCGCTATACCACCTCCACTTTCCGCTACCACATTTTCGCTTTTGGTCTTTGAGAATTTGAGTTGTGGTTCTCGTGTCCTATTGTGTTTCGGCTATATAGGTATGGTTCGACATCAACATCACCACCACTCATCTTCGCCAAGGACTCATCATCGTCAAGGACGGTAACCTCGACGACATCTTTGTCATCTCTCGCAATTGCATTGATAACCACATAGCCTTACTTTTGCGTTGCTTACCCATCGAGACTAGCCATTGAGTATTGCCGGCAACGTGACTTGTGCACCTTAGTGATCATACTCCATAGCATACATAGCATACCATAGTGGTGCATATCTTGAGATCAACTTGTGTGTCACAATGTTGTCATAGCATACACAATTGCTATCTTGGTTAGTGAAGTTTGCATAAGAAAAGAGCTCAAAAGTGAAAGAGCCACCCAAGCTTTTAAGCAAAGAGCTTATAAGCAAGAACCATAGCATCATACAACATTAAGATTGTCATATCCGATCATCTTGGATCATAGCACCGAAATATCATACATATAGCATACTTGGGATAGAGATCGTTGCATTTTTGCCTAATAGGTTGTGCACAAGTTCGCGTATCCGCCTTTGGTGCAATCGTGCTAGCGTCTCTCTAGTATTGTGCAACAAGAGCATTCTCGTGGTTTCCACATTTTGGCTCACTTTTGGTTTGCACAATCCCACTTATCTATTTGCGTGTGTGTTTCCGTGTACCACTACTTGCTTGGTCTACTTGTTACATTTGCGAATTTGCGAATCTTTTTCAACTTTATTGAGTCTCACTTACAATCGCATCAAATTTTGTGCCACCATCCTAACCGAGCTCCACCATAAGCTTTCATTTATGTAGGTGTGAGAACCGACAAGAATCGGTACCAAGAGTGCTATTTCATTGTCCGCATTTGAGTGCACTTGATTCATTTTCAACATCGGTCAAAGGTACATTGGTATAAGTTCTTTTTCGTTCTACCACTCACATCTCGTTTGGAATGATGGATAGGCCAAGTTCTTCTACCAACCCACTCTTCATCGAGCAAGACGACGACATGTCCTCATCGTCACCAAGAGCCACCTCTTTGGTGCACAACGAGCGTTGCACCAAGAACAACAAGCAATGAGCGATCGCGCCGACAACCTCGCCACCGACTTGCGACTCTCCGAGCAACGTACAAGAGACTACTTCGACAACAAGTTCGAGGCTCACAAGGAAGAGAATGATGCAAGAATGGACGAGATCCGCGCTGATGATGAGAACACGGCATCATTCCACTTCTTCATCATCAAGACGGAGCCGCTCAGTCGACATTCCGACGACACCTTCTACGACTCAAGTACACCGTCATCGAACACTCTTCGACGAGCAGCGCCAAGACCGTCATGCATCTCGCAACCCGCTACATGACAAGCATTCACAAGAGCAAGTTGATGATCAAGTTCCTCGTCCTCAATCAAACCAAGAGGCTTTTGCTCAAGCCCAAGAACGACAACGTCTTAAATCGCCAACAAGAGGAAGAAAGAGCACGCCGTCACCAAGACGAACAAGACGCCAAGGCTCAACGTCTTCAACAACAACAACGTGAAGCGCAAGCTCTTGAGGCGCGTGCACTTCAAGAATCAAGTAGAGCCTTCGCCAACCGCAATCGCGAACGGCGCAATCAAGAGGAAGCCCTTCGAGAAGAAATCCAAGAGAGGAACTACCAACCTCATGTGCAACGTCAAGTTCCTCAAGCCCTCCACAAGCTCGTCAAGCTCCACCCCAACCTCAAGTTCAACAAGGGCAAGTTAATCATGGTCTTCCTCCGCGCCAAGAGCAACATGAAGACGATTACAATCCACGTCAAGGACGTCATCATCAACATCGACAACAACACAATGAAGAGCAACGCTCTGACAAGCTAAAATTCACCATGCCAAAGTTCAATGGAAGCAATGACCCCGAAGACTACCTCTCATGGGCATTGAAGGTTGACAAAATCTTCCGTTTGCACAACTACGATGAAGCGAAGAAAATCGCTATGGCATCACTTGAGTTCCAAGATTATGTGCTCATATGGTGGGAACAAATCATTGAGCTGACGACAAGCAAGAGGTGAACCTCCAATCACCACTTGGGCTCAAATGAAGGATGTCATGCGAGCACGTTTTGTGCCAACCTACTACAACCGCGACCTCTTCAAGAAACTCCAACTACTCAAGCAAGGAACAAAGAGCGTTGAAGAATACTACAAGGAGATGGAGATAGCCATGATTCGAGCCAATGTCAAGGAAGATGATGAGCAAACTATGGCACGTTTCTTGAACAGACTCAATCATCCCATCAAGAAGATCGCCGACTTCCAACCATACTCATCCCTCATTGAGCTCGTACATCAAGCTACAAAGGCGGGCGCCAAGTACAAGATGACTTCAAATCGCCAAGTACTCATCCAAGACCTCTGGCTTCTCCAACAACCAAGCTTTAACGACTCCTCCAACATCTACACCAACCAAGCTTCCTTCAAGAAACGACGACAAGTCAAGTTACAAGAAGACATCGACAAGTTCAAGTCGTCCTCCTCCTACTACAAGCAACTTGATGTAGGGCGGAACCCTCGTGGACGATCTTTCACGTTTGGAGTGGGATCCTCAAGAACACGATGAACACGGGAAGAACGGAGAGAAATCACAAGGGAAACACTCAAGAACAAGTCCAATCACACATCCACTAGACAATCAAACACACAAGATCACAAGGTACATGAACAACAAAGGGAAAGATACAAGGTAAGGTTCATCTCCAAGAGGAGGTCTTGATGATATCCTAGACGGATCTTCCGTAAGGGGTCTTGATGATATCCCGCAGGATCTTCTCACATGGAGGTCTTGAACTCCATGGGAGTGGTAGTCTCTCTCTCTCAAGAGTAGAGGTAGGAGCAAAGCTCACCTAAGAATGAGCTATCATATTTGCTAACCCTAGAAAGGAAGTGGAGGTGGTCTATTTATAGTCTAAGCCACAAAGGGGTAAGTGGGAGAGGGATACAAGGCCAAGGGCCAGCTGCTGCTGCAAGACAGGCAGGGCGGTAGTACTGGGCTCATGGCCGGTGGTACCGCTTGAGCGATAGTACCGCTTGGAGGCGCGTAGTACCGCTTGGGTGGCCTTAGCGGTAGTACCGCTTGGAGTGGGCGGTAGTACCGCTGCTCGAGCGGCCAGTTCTCTT
The DNA here is from genome assembly GCA_021605205.1 of Aegilops longissima. Classification (NCBI taxonomy): domain Eukaryota; kingdom Viridiplantae; phylum Streptophyta; class Magnoliopsida; order Poales; family Poaceae; genus Aegilops; species Aegilops longissima. The sequence continues at coordinate 8,749 of JAHIAM010009730.1, read as the reverse complement.
CCTCCTTCTCTTCCATGCTTCCCTCATGGACGGTGTAGTCGTTCCTTGGCGCTTGCACTCCTCCTCGACATCCGTGAAGCTCAGGCAATACTTATGCATGCACACGGAGAAGTGTCAAGTAGTATACCATCCTCGAAGGGGTCAAGTGAACACGTGTAAAGGAGAAGATTCACCTTTATGTATGAGAAGTAGAGGTTGCACGTGTCACTTGCCAAACGGACTCTTGACATGGTGATGACCGTGGGATGCTCCGCATCATCCCTCCCCTTGGGAAAGATCCGACCTCGGATCAAGACCAAATCACCATGGGAAAGAGATAGCGTCGCCGTGTTGAAGTGGACGATCACCAAGTACTTGTCATCTTGAAGCTCGAAATGGGCACTCTCAATGTCACACCGTCTTGTGATTCTTTCAAAAGGAGCAAATGGAACAAACACTTGGAAAAACAAATGTGGTTAGCGTTAGTGCAAAACCAAGCATTCAAGAGGTGATTCACCAAACAAGTGTCGTCATCAAGCATAGCATAGGGTGTGACAAAGGATTGTGACATGGCATGTAAGCATATGAATTGATCAAAATCAAGGTCATCATGGAAACAAACATGTAAACGTGAGGTAGTGATGCAAATATGTGTGACAAGAGAATAAGCATTTACCTCAAGATCATAGCAATCATGTATAAAGCGCCGACAAATGGTCGATGGTAGGCATAGGAAGTATTCACAACACCAAATAAAATGAAGTGTCTAAACACATGGGTCAAGTGCAAGACAATCCAAGCATAATGTGCATAGGGTGTAGTGAACATATTGTGGCACTCAACACAATAGAAAGAGCAATTGTTCATCATGTGTGAGGCAATCAAGTCAAGCATGTAGCAATCAATGTGACTTGGCATATGGGAAGGAATGACATTGTTGCAACCAAACATGTGATAGGAGAAAGTAATCCAAGAATTGGATGCAACACACAAGGTATATATGTCATGAAGCATGGAAATGTGGCAATCATGGGTGAAAGCAATATCTCGCACATGCGTGCAAATTGTGCAAGCAACACATGAAGTATGATCCACAATATCCAAGCTCAAGAAGGATGTCACCTTGAAAGTGTGTCCTTGTGCATTCTTCATAATGCCGAAGTGGAAGCAAATATGGTGTAGAAGCGAGTCGTAGTAGAATGTATGAGGCTCGCTCTCAAGAGCTCGAATGGTCAACTCACGTGAAGTGGAAGTCGACACAAAGTCCAAGTATCCTACACATGCACAAAACAAAACAAAGAACGTATGCGCATGGTAGATAAACACATCATCCATCATGATGGTTCTCATCTTTGCACAAAACCATTAGAAGCACAAGTGCATGAATAATATGATGCAACAATGGCTAAATTCATGGCACTAGGTATATGGTGCAAAGAAGTAAGACAAGCATGCTTCACAAGAATTATGTCAAAATCTCCAAACATATGTGAGAATGCTATGGGGGCAAACTCATGAGCAAGACGAATAGCATGGTTGCACTCAATACATGGAAAATCTAGTATGAGGGAGGCAACATATGGAGATATGTGACAAGAAGCAATAACAATGATGTGCAAAGCATGTAGATGGTTGTCATCAACCGCATGAAATGAGCAAGTATGAATCATTGGTGATGCAACATAAGCAAGCATTGTAATCAAGTCGTGCAAACTAGTGGAGCGAAGATGCAACACACTAGAGTAAATCATGGCAATCATGTCATGTGAGCAAATAATAGGCATAGGGAATGCACATGACATATCACAAGCACGGACACAAAGCAAGATGAAAGTATCATCATAGGAATGGGTCATGAATAGAACATGGCAATAACAAGTGATATCTCCACCAAGCTTGCAAATACACATACAAGTACTAGAATCAATCATCATGTGTAATGCAAAGCATGGCTCACAAATGCATGGCAAAGGCATAGGAATGGGCATATCATGCAAAGTGAACATGGCAATATGGGCAAAGGATGTATAATGGAAACAATCCATAGCCAAGTGAGGGCCGTGTAGAAGAAATGCTGTGAAAGGATTTGCGCAAAGAGAGCGGTGGGAAAAACAATCCATGGGATCCCAAATCATCGTTGCTCTCTAGAGCTCGTTTTGTCAACTCGTGGGATTGCGAGTTTGACAAGTATTCATGGGTACCTACACCAAAGAGACACAAACCAAAGAAATTGTGCGGCGTGGTAAATGTACACATCATCCATCATGATGTGTATGTGTACATGTGAGTTAGCACAACATAAGCATCGCTCAAAGAAATTTGATGCATGGTATAAGAACATGTCATCCATCATGAAAGAATAGTTATTATGTATGACACGATGGGGACACAAATTGAGAATGCAAGTATATGGCACATCAAAAGCATGTTTGTTCATGGGGAGCATATGGTGCACACAAGTATTGGGATCATGCAATGGATGGGATGGATCAAAATCTCCTAACAAGTATGAGGAAACTATGGGGGTCTCCTCATGAGCAATATTGGAAACATCATTTGGAGAAAATGGACAACATCCAAAACAATGCATATCCGAAGCTAGGTGGGCATGGCATGGCATATGAGATAAATGATGCAAATCAATATCATCACAAGAAAAACAAATGCCAATAACCATGGGCTTGTCATCTATGCCATATGTGCAAATTGGGTTTATTTTAATGGCATATGCATAGTCACTATGAAGAGATTGCAAATAAGACATATGATGGATCTCATGCATAGCATATGATAAGTCAAGCGGATTAGCAAACATGATGTGACCTAAAGAATTGTCACAAGAAATCCTATGTAACATAGCATCACAACTAATAGACTCCACATGAGAATCATCATATTCATCATAAATGGGCAAATCATCACATGGGGAAATCATACTAGAATGAAGCATGTCAATAGGGTGATCAACATCATGCAAGCAATCAATGTCAAAATAGTCCACTAGTGGGACGAGAGCATCACCGTCACCTTTGTTACCTTTGTCATTCCACTCAAGTGGTGTAGGTGAGGTGGGAAAGACCAAATGGTGGTCATCTTCATCTTGATGGAACCATGTGGGGGGTGCATCATAGTCCACCATGGCCATCGTCTTGTCCAAAGGGAGGACGAAGTCGTCGAGGATCGGCGTCATCATAAATGGGACCTAGCACCAAATGAGAAGACACAATAGAGGTAGAGGTCAAGTCGTTAGTGTTGAAAGTGGCCTCACATGACCTATCAACTATCTCACTCTCTCTATGTGGTGGTTCACTCACTCCCTCAAAATAGGTGCACTCAAACTCTCGTATGGTGGAGTCACTCATCTCACTCAAGTGGTGGTTGTGGCTCTCCTCACATGAGAATTGGGGCAACTCGTCATATATGGGGCTAGTGGTGACGTCACTCTCACTCTCAATATGGTGGCACAAGTCACTCAAGTCATCATACGTCGCCGTGGTCGAAGTGAAATACTCAACCATCTCATCGTCGTCGCCATGGATGAAGGCCGAAGATGGCACATCATCACTCTCGCCTCCAAAGATGGAAGCATCATCCTTGCTTGCCACCTTGTCCCTTGCCTCCAAAGCTTGGTCCTGGAAGGTCTCCATAGTCGTACTTGTCTCCGCAACATCTTGAAAAAGAGTCAAGGTAGACTCGGCATCATCAATGCCACAAAGAGGGATGGCGGTGAAGTTGCACTTGGGAGCATCGTCTTGGAGCTTGTCGGGCTTGGACATCGTGGTGGTACTAGCCTCATGCTTGTCGTAGAGCTTGTTCACCGCGAAGTGTGCTTGGGGTGGAGAAGCCTTGGCCTTCATGAATTCTTGTTCCGCCTTGAGAGCACTAATGTAGTAGTCGTCGATGGACTTGAAGTTCTCGAGGAAGATGGTCTTGGAGATGTCATTGTGCAATCCCATCATGAAGTGGAACTTCATTGACATGGGGTCGTCCACGCCTGCTCGTCAGAAGGCAATCTTCATCTCCTTGAAGTGCGCGTCGATGGACTTGGATCCTGGATGGTGTTCTCCAATTGGCGTCGAAGTTGTTCCGTGTAGGTTGGAGGCACGAACTCTCGCCGCAAAGCTCTCTTCATCTTGGGCCAACTCATCTCGTAGCACTCAAGGTGTGTGAAGCCACCATGTCGAGGCGTAGTCGTGGAAGTTTCTTGTGGCGCACTTCACTTGATCTTCGGAGGAACTTGATGTAGCTTGAGGTAGTCGTCCATCAAACGCTCCCACTCGAGGTACTCCTCGGGTTCTTGAGTCCCATAGAAAGGAATCTCGTGGTTGATGTCGAGGTCGTAGTAGCTCGTGGAAGTCGCGGACTTGAGCTTGGGAGCTTCTCTTGGCGTAGTCTTGGGGTGCTTGTTGGCGAAGATGCGAATATCCGGCGAAGATGCCTTGAAGTCGCTTGGCGAAGATGCCAAGGGAGATGGTGAAGTCGTTGGCGGTTGTTGATGTTGAGCTCTTGACCTTCACGTTCTTGTTGATGATGGTGTCGATGCCGATGTGATGTTGCGGAGATGGTCGCTCGGAAGGATGTGCTCTTGAGCGTCTTCTCAAGATGAGGAAGATCGCTTGTAGGACTTGATGAGGATTTGATCTCCTCCATTTTAGCTTGCATCTTGGCGTCGTAGTTGTTTTCCATGGCATCGAACTCGTCGTTGTTGTTGTAGACCGAAGATGAAATGCCTTGCCTATCCATCACAAGACTCGAGTAGAGGTGAGTAGGAAATGAGATAAACAATACCAAGTTACCTTTTCCCAAAGTTGAGGATGTATCCCGTTTCACTCAATGTGAGATGAAAGAATAGTGGAATTGGTACGGACTTGTTCACTCACACCTATCAAGTAAAGCTTATGGTAGAGCTCGGTGAGGATAGTGGCACAAAATTTGATGCAAAATGTTAGCAAGAGTCAATAATGTTGAAAGAGATTCACAAATTCACAAGCGAAACAAGTAGACCAATAGCAATATGTGGCACACGGAAACACACACACGGATAGATAAATGGGGCCGTGCAACCAAGGAATGAGCTCAAAATGTGGAATCCACCAAAACGCTCGTGTTGCACAACTCAAGAGAGACGCTAGCACGATTGCTCAATAGGCGGATACGACACTTGTGCACAACCTATAAGATGCAAAATGGATAAACTTTCTATCCCAAGTATGCTATGTATGTATGGTTCCCGGTGTTTCTCTCACAATGATCCAAGATGATCAAGTATGATACCATATGATATATTTGGATGCTATGGCTATTGCTTACAAGCTCTTTGCTATTTCTCTTTGCTTAAAAGCTTATTCTTTTTTTTCTATGGCCACTTTTGCACAATGCACAAACCAAGATAGCTATTGTGTATATGCAGGAACGATATTGTGACACAATGGATGATATGATGATACCAAGATGATATGGTATGTATGCAATGGATGGTGTAGATCACTAATGTGCACAAGTAACGTTGCCGGCAATACTCAAATGGCTAGTCTCGATAGGCAAGTAACACAAAATGGGCTAGGGGTTATCAATGCAATTTGCAAGGGGAATATACAATGGTGTCGTCGAGGTTACCGTCCTTTGCGATGATGAGTGGCGGTGTTCTTGATGTAGATACCAAGATGATGGAGACTCGTCCCTAAGTAGCCGAAACACCTTAGGAAACGGAAAAACCGCGAACTCAAAATCTCAAATGACAAATGTCAAATGGTGGTAGCGGGAATGCGGTGGTGGTTTGCACTTCATAATGCGGAAGTGGAATGATGGGCTATACACGTGTCGGAGTTGAAGTTGCCGTCCCTAAGTAGCCGAAACACCTTAGGAGACACAAGCCACAACTCAAACAAGCTCAAACAACTATTCGGTTAAGTTGGGTTGTCGGAAGTGTATGGTGGGCAAGCCTATGCGGAAGTTATGGTGGTGGTGGTGGTTGATGAAGATGCAACCGTCCCTAAGTAGCCTAAACACCTTAGGAGACTCGAATCACACCTCAAACAACCTCAAATGCAAAGGGGAACAAAATTGGCTAGGTTGCGGAAGTTGGTGGTGGTTATGCGGAGGATGTGGTGGAAGCCCTAGGCAAAGATGCCAAAGTTCCGAAAATTTGATGGAGTCAAATGGTGGTGGAAGTATTTTTATGGGAAGGGGGATGTCAATAGCTTCAAAACGAGCTAAAGAACGTCAAAATCGGACTCCGGATGAATTAGTTATGGCCGAAACGGTGAAAGTCGGAAGGCTGAAACTGGCTAGGGCGGTAGTACCGCTGGGGAGGGCGGTAGTACCGCTCGGAAGCGGTAGTACCGCTTGGAACGGGCGGTAGTACCGCTCGTGTCGGGTTTTTTCGCAAAATCTGGCTCGGGAGGCGGTAGTGCCGCTTGGAAGGCGGTAGTACCGCTTGAGGTGCTAAGCGGTAGTACCGCTTGGAAGGGCGGTAGTACCGCTCGTGTCGGGATTTTTCGCAAACCGGTAGGGCGCGATTTTGGGGCGGAAATGGATGATTTCAGGGTCAAAATTGGAGAGATTTCGTGCATGGAAAGTGGGAAACTTGGGGAATGCTAGATCCACTTGAAACCAAGCAAATCCACGGATCAAAATCAACAAAACATCATCAAAACTAACAAATCACAAAAAATTTGGGACTATTTTTGGTGGGGATTTTCGGATTTAGGACGAAATCAACAAAATCAAGCTAGAAAAAGAGGGTAGGGGCTCCAAAACGTGATCAACCTAAGCTCGATCCATAGATGATGTAGGGCGGAACCCTCGTGGGCGATCTTTCACGTTTGGAGGGATCCTCAAGAACACGATGAACACGGGAAGAACGGAGAGAAATCACAAGGGAAACACTCAAGAACAAGTCCAATCACACATCCACTAGACAATCAAACACACAAGATCACAAGGTACATGAACAACAAAGGGAAAGATACAAGGTAAGGTTCATCTCCAAGAGGAGGTCTTGATGATATCCTAGACGGATCTTCCCGTAAGGGGGTCTTGATGATATCCCGCAGGATCTTCTCACATGGAGGTCTTGAACTCCATGGGAGTGGTAGTCTCTCTCTCTCAAGAGTAGAGGTAGGAGCAAAGCTCACCTAAGAATGAGCTATCATATTTGCTAACCCTAGAAAGGAAGTGGAGGTGGTCTATTTATAGTCTAAGCCACAAAGGGGTAAGTGGGAGAGGATACAAGGCCAAGGCCCATGGCTGCAAGACAAAGAGGCGGTAGTACTGGGCTCATGGCGGTAGTACCGCTTGAGCGGTAGTACCGCTTGGAGGGGCGGTAGTACCGCTTGGGTGGCCTTAGCGGTAGTACCGCTTGGGTGGGCGGTAGTACCGCTGCTCGAGCGACCAGGTTCTCTTCCTCCTTCTCTTCCATGCTTCCCTCATGGACGGTGTAGTCGTTCCTTGGCGCTTGCACTCCTCCTCGACATCCGTGAAGCTCAGACAATACTTATGCATGCACACGGAGAAGTGTCAAGTAGTATACCATCCTCGAAGGGTCAAGTGAACACGTGTAAAGGAGAAGATTCACCTTTATGTATGAGAAGTAGAGGTTGCACGTGTCACTTGCCAAACGGACTCTTGACATGGTGATGACCGTAGGATGCTCCGCATCACAACCTCAAGCCGTGTGCTTCATCCTCTACTCCGACCGATGAGACCATCAAGACAAGCTCCTTCAAGTGTTTCACTTGCGGCGGCGAGGCCAGAAGTCATCTGAATGCACCAACAAGCGCATCGATGATCCTCAACGACGATGGTACATATGACTCTATGAGTGAAGAGGAAATGGAAGCCCTTGAGCAAGTAGCCATGCACCGCAAGTGAATGAAGATGAAGATGATCAAGTCTTTTGTGATGAGGATTGAGCCCGCCTCGTTGTCTCCAAGGTCTTGACTCTTCAACATCAACAAGAAGAAGACCAACGATGCCACATCTTTCACACAAAAGCCGGCATCAATGGACGGTCCATCAAGGTCATCATCGATGGAGGTAGTTGCCACAACTTGGCAAGTGAAGAACTATGCTCCAAGCTACAATTGGTCAAGAGGAAGCACCCACACCCCTACAAGGTTCAATGGCTAAGTGACTCCGGCACTATACGAGTCGAGCATACGGTCCAAGTCTCCTTCAAAATTGGTGCTTATGAAGACACTTTGGAGTGTGATGTGGTCCCAATGACCGTTTGCCACCTCCTTCTTGGTCGACCATGGCAATTCGACCATGGTGTCATCCACAATGGGAGAACCAATCACTATAGCTTCAAGATGAAAGGGAAGGAGTATGTGCTACGACCTATGTCTCCTAGTCAAGTGATAGCCGACAAGCAAGCCACACATCATAGAGAAAAGAGTGAGAAAGTGATCCATCCAAAAGTGAGTGAGAGCCACAAGCCAAATTTGAGAGACTCTTCGCCTAGAGAGAAAAACCTCATTCTATTTGCCACCAAAAATGAGATGAGAGAAGTGTGTGAGCACCCATCGAGTGTGATGCACTTTGTCCTTGTGTGCAAGGATGGAGAACCAAAACTAACACCATTCACGAGCTACCTTTGGTGTTTCAATCTCTTTGCAGGAATTTCAAGATGTTTTCCCGATGAGCTACCTCCGGGTCTACCTCCTCTTGAGGCATTGAGCATCGAATCGACCTCATCCCCGAGCGCCGCTACCAAACAAAGCTCCATACCGAGTCAATCCGGAAGAAACCAAGGAGATTCAACGGCAAG